>JASANB010004147.1:0-266447 GCA_030248155.1 Sabatieria punctata
CGGCATGTCTACAGTATGCAATCTTTAGCATTTATTAGGCATACCTATTTTACAGATACAGACCTTATCTGAAAAAAAACAGAAGGGGAAACACAGTTTGGCATGAAAGTTCAGCTCATTTCGTAATTTTTAGATAAAAATGGTTGACATCACAGACTTTTGGCTAAATTATTGTTTGCATGTTCAAATTTGTTCTCTCTAATGTGGTATACTTAGCCGACCTTTTGGTAGACCTGTCCTAGTTTTACGAACTAAAAAATTATGAATTTGAAAAATCTCAGTTGAGATTTCCATTCTTTGCGAGTTGAGTTTAGAGTCTCAAGCCATTCATCTCCATTCTGGAACTGAAAAGAGACGCTTTGATCTCTGTAAAGTACAGATTTACAGTATAAACTTGCCTCAATAATAGTTCGTTTTTTTATTTTAGATTTTTTATTTTTAATTAAATGAAAAATTAGCAAAAACAAGGCGACTATCCAAAACATAGAAATCCAGTCTGCTTGGCTGTTTTGTGATGTTCATTGTATCACATTAGTATTATTATTTTTGTTGAGTTTGTTTTGGCCATGTCCTAGCCTGCTCGCCTTCTGTAGCTTGGAGTTATCCCCTTCCGAAATGAACTGACCCGAATTTTCAGATGTCAATTTTTAACGTAAATATTTCAAGAACCCTTCATCGGATCTTTGCCAAATTTTGCAAGTTAACCAATCTTTATATGGACTTAAGAACCTGAAGAGCTCAGCTTTTTCACAAAACCGGTTAAAATCTGGCGGATTTTTACTTTCAGTCAAGGTGAAAAATTAGCATTGTCAAAAATGAGGGTGTTATCCTTTGCACAGAAATCAGGGTTATACGAACTACTGGGGTCATGGATTACAATCGCCTCAAGAAATTTCTAACAAGCATTCGGTCGAATGCAATATTTATGTTCAAAATACGTGAAAAAATCACGTTTTCTCATCTGTGACTGATATCCGGCAGGTAATATCCGGATCCGGTATCGGTACACATGTACCTGAACCAAGACATTTTTGTACTTCGGAAAAAAATCAACCAAACCTTTCAACCCGAACCAAAGCTTCCGAAAATTGGGTCAGTTTTCCTCACGAAGAACGACTTCGGGTAAACGAAGCACGACTTTGGGTAAACGAAGAACGACTTCGGGTAAACGAAGCATGACTTCGGGTAAACGAAGAACGACTTCAGGTAAATGAAGCATGACTTCGGGTAAACGAAGAACGACTTCAGGTAAATGAAGCATGACTTCGGGTAAACGAAGAATGACTTGATGAATGAATAATAAAAAACCCCTTGTTCACTGCCAAAATCACTGTTTTGATTTTGAGAGCCAATATCTCAGGAACTAAGCAGAGTTTCATTAATGAAAATTAAGGATTTATTTATCTTTCATTTAAAAAAAGGATTCATTCAAATCGGTTGAGATTTGCGGTTGCTACAGCGAAACATCTGCTGGGTTGTTTTTTTTTGGCCGACCCTGTAAAATATAGCGAAACAAAAGCTGCAAAAAAGAAGCAAAAAGCTGCAAGTCCCCTAGTTCAGTCCAGATAATCACGGCCAAAGAAGTGGTATCTAGACATAGACTGAGCTTCGTAGCCGGGAAGTTGACCATCAGAGTAGTATATTGCACACTTGTGAGTGTTCTTGTTGAAACTGAAGCTGTGGCACATGTAAGTACGACTGCAATGGGTCGCGCAGTCGATGGTTGTCTGCGCGTTCTTTTCCTTTGCTAACTGTGTCAGATTGTGACCCACTAGATCCTTGCCCATCAGTCGGTACTTACGAAAGAGCGGTTCATCTGCAATTTTCGAACAATCTTACTGCTTTTGTTGTGAAACACTGATCAAAAGATTCGTTAACCAACCATATTGACACAGATATTTACGATTGTTGCCTCCCCACACATCTATAATGCCTGTTGTAGTACAGGCAGAATGATGCTGCTTGTTGTCCACATTGTTGGGAGCTCCTTGGTCTTTCGCAAAATATATGATCTCTTTGGGAGGGTAGAAATCGGGCTTACCGGGGGCCACCCAGGCCCAACCACCATCTGGTTCGTTTCCCTCCTTCTGTAGCTGGACTAAGCCGATATACAGGGTGTCTCAAAAAAATGATCACATTTCTTTTTACTGCCATTTCCGCAAACTTTGATCAAATAGGCTGAAATTCGGACTATAGGTGGCACAATTCGGGGAATTTTATGTGTTAAAGTTTGGTGCACTAGGCTTAATTCATTCCCGAGAAATTTAAAAAAAAGTGAAATTTGGTAATTTCAATAGTGAAAACCGGTCACGAAAAATGGAAACATTTCCTTTTCCTGTATCTTTTCTAATTTTTGTCGGAATTGGATGAAATTTCTAGTGTAAACGCAGAAGCTCAGGGTTATTCATGTGTAAAAAGTTGACACATGAACTCCAACGCTATCGTTAGAGTTTAGGCGATAATGTAATGTAATGTTTTTTCGGTGACCGGCTTTCGCTATTGAAATTACCAAATTTCACTTTTTTTGAAATTTCTCGAGAAATAGTCAAGCCTAGTGCACCAAACTTTAACACATAAAATTCCCCGAATTTTGGCATCTATGATCCAAATTTCAGCCTATTTGGTCAAAATTTACGGAAATGGCAGTGAAAAGAAATGTGATCATTTTTTGGGTGACCGGCTTTCACTATTGATTTAACAAATTTCACTTTTTTTGAAATTTCTCGGGAATGAGTCAAGCCTAGTGCACCAAACTTTAACACACAAAATTCCCCGAATTTTGGCACCTATATTCCAAATTTCAGCCTATTTGGTCAAAATTTGCGGAAATGGCAGTAAAAAGAAATGTGATCATTTTTTTTGAGACACCCTGTACAACGACACAGAAGAGCACTTAAATTTGCCTCCTCTCTTCGGCACCAAAGCTGACTTTTGCGCAAAATGTTAATAGTATTTAGTGTTGCTTAAATTTTTCAAAAATTTTTCAATTTTTTCAAAGATTTTTCAAATGCTATGTGTATACGCATTCCAATTACAATACAAATGCGTATGAGTTTGCGTATGTATACGCATTGCAAAAACTAAAGCGTATGCGTAATGCGTAATCTCAGAAACATTCAAAAGTTTCACTGAACAGCTTTTTGGCTTCTGCAGTAAGCTGTTTTTAGGTATCCAACTTTATAATCCAGGTTTTTTGAGACATATATACTTGAGCCTTGAGGATAAATTCCTGGCCTCAAATAATTGCAGTATACTATGTACAACAGTATGTATGTTTTCAACAGGCAAGTGATAATGGGCTTTCCTACAAAAAGTAAGCTGCATGTGAACAGTGATGGAAATTGCTGCACTTGGTATACCATGATAGTTTTAAAGTACTGTTGGCAAATAGTTGAAAAATGCAGATTTTAAGAATAAGACAAAACCAAAGACAAAAAGCACAATCTAGCACGCCCTTCAATTTCCGGCTACATGGTCTAGCTGGTTTAACATAGTAGTAACCAGATGCCTTAGCAGCCTTCCATATCTAGAGCCAAATGCAACAAGCAGTTTGTCAGCAGCATTCCGTAGAGCAGCCTTCCAACTTCAGGTATCTACCTTCCGTTTAGTAAAATAAACCAGTCCGTCAAGTCCGACTGAACCTGGATCTATTAATAGGTTTTTAGCCTGAAATTTGTGGACTTGAATCTGAGCCTGAACGTATTTTATTTCAGTCAGGCGGACTTGAAGCTGTTCCTTTTTACTGGATTTACTCAATACATTCAAATTTTGAGTGCAATTTTTAGGCAACATTTGTAAAATTTTCGGTTGGATTTCGACTCTTCCACTGAGTGATGCAAGTATGTGCCGAGCACAACTTGAGGGATAACACGCAGCTGCTGGATGCCAACCTATTGCCCTACATTTTCAACAGACCACTGGAATCACTGGGACACGAAGAACAGCTGGTGTTGATGGACCTGGCAGATGACTCCGGCTACATCGTCATTGAGCAGCCCTACTTGGGACCTGCTCTTCATCGAAGCAGGACTATTAGGCGACGCCGATTAGGCGATGCCGATTAGGCGATGCCGATTAGGCGATGGTACTATTAGGCGACAAAAAAAATTAACAGGCAACCAATACAGGGTTCGTGCGACTTTTGGATAGCAAAATTCCCTGACCTTTCCCTGACTTTTCCATGACCAAAGAAATAATTCCCTAACTAACCAGGGCGAGAAAACTGCAACCAATGTGAGAAAATTTTGAAAAATTGGCTTTGAAAAATGCATTTAAACGGTATTCAGAGGGTAAATTTCCGGTTTAAGTAGTAGTATATAAAGTCTGAAGATCGATCTTCAAAAGAGTGTTGTGTAAAGTCTGACAGCACCATTTGGCGATGAAATGTTTCTGCTGCTATCAATTTTTTCCCTGACCAGACACCAAATTCCCTGACTTTTCCCTGATTCCCTGACTTTTTTTTAAATTCCCTGACTTTTTTTAAATTCCCTGACTTTTCCATGACTCCCTGACTTTCCAGGTCCCGCACGAACCCTGCAATACCATTTAGGCGGCCCTAGTACTAATGGGATACAATACGTACATAGTGTTGCTACTCAAGTGTACATGTTATGCAAATTCCTGCTCGCAGAGGCGTAGCTATTTCAACTGTCAAACATGCGTAAAAAGCTGGCTCAGTTGCATCTGCTGAATCGGTACAACACAGACCCCGATTTCGATCTGCGTTCAAGAATGGTGCCGGCTCTGGCATTTGTCCCCATTCCACATCTAGAAGCTGCCGTTCGAGCCCTTGATGACCACTTCGAGAACGACTATCCCATGCTTCAACCAGTTCTGGATTGGTTTGAAGACCACTACATGGGTCGGCCGAATCGTCATGGCAATGGTCGTCGGCCACCGATTTTTCCGGTTGCTATGTGGAGCGTTCACCAGCGCACGTTGGCCGCAGACGATCTAACAACTTTGCCGAGGCCGCTCACAGAGTTCTACAGCGTGAGTTCGACGCGGCTCATCCATCCATTTGGCGCTTCATCAATGTTCTGCGAAAAGTACAGAAATCCCGTGACGTCTATTACGAACGCCTAGTTGCCGGTCACGAACCACCGTGCAAACGACGCAAGTACAGACAGGCTGATGAACGCATTTTGCGGTTGGTGCAAGGCTTTCAACCGGGAAACGAAATGGAGTTTATTCGCGGTATAGCGCACAATGTTGAAATGAATCCTTGAAATTGTATTCAGCTTTTGTTGATATTTTTAAGATTTAAATCGATATTTTGTACACTGATATTGTTGTGCTTTATTGATAACGTATGTTGACGTACGGACCTGTATAAAATATTTCCTGTCGCCTAATAGTACCATCGCTTAATAGTACCGCAAAATAGCCTAATCGGCATCGCCTAATCGGCATCGCCTAATAGTAGCGTACCGCTCTTCATCGGGAGGATGGAAGTCACACCCCCACTGGACAGAGTCGTGCTGCTTCGATGAAACCTGGGGTACACTCTAAACACCATGCGCAAAGTTACCAACACTTCAGACAGCAGCGGTTCGTACCCACACTGGGATGTTTCCCGCCAGACCGGAAACTGCCACCATGGTCAACGTTGATCAGTGCCGGTTTCGATCCCTGGCTGGGGAAGAGTGGCTTCTACTGCTTGAGTGGCAATCGCATGTACTGGTTCAAGAAGGGATGAGAGGGACCGACTACTCAGATGATTCTGTTGGCCAGAACCTTAACACTTCTAGAGCGGTCGCAGCATTCAGGATGTCACTGACTGGAGGGGGGGACTATCCAACTTGCGCACAACCGATTTGCGCACACGGATCGCGGGCACACCAACTTGCGCACAACCGATTTGCGCACAACCAATTAGCGCACAACCGGTTTGCGCACAACCGATTAGCGCTCAACCGAATTGCGCACAACCGATTAGCGCACAACCGAATTGCGCACAAAACAACCGATTTGCGCACAATTTTTTTACTTAAACACTTTTACTTTTTTGCAGCACAATATAGTCATAGACACCAACAGTAATTTTACATAACAGTTACATTTATAACAGAGTGATTTATAATACATAAATTTTATAACTGATTGCGCTTTGGCTGTGCGAAGTAGTGCCCTATTCCTCTTAGAAACGCCATCCGCTCGATCAAACCCAATTGGTAACGCTCGGCTCTGTTGTCAACAACCCTTTGCACGCTTTAACACAACATCTCCACGTTTTGTTCTCCTTAAACTAGGTACATTTATTGAAACTAAGGTCAAATATAACTAATAGGTTTACCTGGAGGACTGATTCTCGGAATAATCGGTACCGAAAGCCATTATAGGCAAGTGCCGGCTTGCCTTTGGTGGTGCTAAATACCTCAGCCATAAAACCCAATAAAACACTGCGCTGCAGTGGCTATCAGAGAGAAAGAGAGAACAAATGTTAAACTGGACTACATGCATGCCAGTTTGGCTGACCGAACCAAATTTACATATAACGCTTACACAAGCATGCCTGTACGATTAAGCCTGCAATACCATAGCCTTACAACGTATGTACACTACATTAAACACACAACAACACAACTATTACTTTGTGCGCAAATCGGTTGTTTTGTGCGCAATTCGGTTGTGCGCTAATCGGTTGTGCGCAAACCGGTTGTGCGCTAATCGGTTGTGCGCAAATCGGTTGTGCGCAAGTTGGTGTGCCCGCGATCCGTGTGCGCAAATCGGTTGTGCGCAAGTTGGTAGTTCCCCTGGAGGGGGAGTCATGCGCAGAACCCTATTCAAAATGTGAGGGATTCAAAATCTGATTGAAGCTTCGCTTGAGGACGCAGGCTCTTCATGATAGAACCCAGTTTATCGATGGGAGTCAGAAGAATCGCGCGGGATTTGGACCAGCGCCGGCCCAATCAGTGAGGCAGTAACGGGAGCACGTTGGAGGACCATTGGCCGGGGCGGAGCTTCAGGGAATTCGACGGCCCTTCCTTGATAGGCCCACAACTGTGTTTTTATCGCCCAATCTCTATCTCGGATACAAAACTATTAGTTTTGCAGGGTCCTGGGGTTTTCAGGTTGTTGTTCTTATGGTTATAGTAAAGTAAACAGTGATCTACTTGTTTTCCTTGCCCACGCCGAGGGGAAAGTAGAAAGAAGTAAAGCAAGCAGGAGCATCGTAGCATGAACGTCACGAGCGTTTTAACAGAACGGGATAGCTCTTGGGCGAAATGAGAATACGTTTGATATATCGCTTGGTTACGCCTGTGAGTACTGTTATTTTACTATAGTATAGTAAAACAAAAATTAGTAATACTAGTGGTATTTTACTAGTAGTAAAATAATAGTAAAAAGTAAAATTAAGAGCCAATAGTAAAGTAAAAATTAAATTAAATTAACAAAGACCGTCAATAGTAAAATGAAAATTTTGCTACTATTTTACTAGTTTTTGGTGAATTCCAACCAAATTCTTGATCAATTTTGCAATAAAAGATGTGTGGTAGCACTTTTGCCAGTTGAACTTCACACTTTTTTTATCTCTAAAGCTCTTCAGAACCTCGTATCATGATTAAATTTAGCAACTATTTAGCATCAACATTAATTATTCATAAGAGCTTGGCATCATTTGACGCAAAATTGCCCCTAATTACTAGTAAAATCGTAGTAAATTAGTAGTAAAATTAGTAGAATTATTAGTAAAACAAAAATTAGTAAAATCGGAGCTGCTCGGTAGTAAAACAAAAATAAAAATTAAATTGAAGAGCTGAATTTGTAGTAAATTTAGTAAATAGTAAAATGAAAATCCACTAGTAAAATAACAGTACCTGTGAGAGTAAGCTGCTAGTTAGGATAATTGAACATTTTAATCAGGGATGTGAGGTGTGCTCTTTTCCGAAAAAACTAAACATAAGGGTCGGAAAGAAACATAAACCGCGGGAAAGACTCAAGCTAGAAATAGCTAATTTATGTCATTTTCCAGTTAAAAAATGGACTTTTAAGATGTATAATAGGCTAGACTTACTCAAAACTGTTAAAAAAACAACAAAAGATACCAAATTTGGCAATCTAAAACAAAAAGGCAAACTGCTGTAAGAATATTTGCATATACCGTTTGTTGATGTAAGTTACATTTACTACTGAGGCACAAAATTTTAAAGATTTCATGTTTTACACCTATTTTTCAAACTGAAAATGTCAGAAAACGAAAGTACACTGTCTTGTAAAGTCCGATCTATGTTTTTCACTGCCAGTAGAAAGGCTTATACAGTATAGATAAAAAAAATGTCCCATCGCTTTTTCGGCCTTCACTCAAACGTTTCGTTCTCAGTCACTTCTTTACCGATTTGGCTCAAAGTTTCAGCAAACAACATGGTTGGCTAAATATTCTGCAAGTGTGGTGCCAAAATTCCGACTCGTACTGGTTTTATGACCCGAAAACTAGGAATGAGGGTGGTCCACGCAAATTTAATTTTCTTCGGTAATACAAGGAGTACAGTCCTGAAACTTGCAGGAATGATTGGTGTTGCTATTGGGCATAACATACTAAGCGGGCAGCCCTGTAGCTCAAAGGGCACTAAAATGGGGGAATTTCAAAAACATGACGAAATATGACTTTTCTTCGTAAAACCGGCAAAATGACGATTCTAAAGATTTTCAATTTTCAAAAAACGCTGCAGGGATGGTTACTATGGTGTGGAACAGAGATTAAATATCAGGTTCATTTATTTGTCGAACTTCCTGCTACAATCTATGTTGATTAACAACAGATTCAGTGCTTTGATTCTAGAAGGTGCAGATTTCTTAACTATGGGATTTTCACTCAT
This sequence comes from Sabatieria punctata, assembly GCA_030248155.1. Classification (NCBI taxonomy): domain Eukaryota; kingdom Metazoa; phylum Nematoda; class Chromadorea; order Araeolaimida; family Comesomatidae; genus Sabatieria; species Sabatieria punctata. The sequence goes on from JASANB010004147.1 coordinate 8,820, forward strand.
GTTTTTGAAATTCCCCAATTTTAGTGCCCTTTGAGCTACAGGGCTGCCCGCTTAGTATGTTATGCCCAATAGCAACACCAATCATTCCTGCAAGTTTCAGGACTGTACTCCTTGTATTACCGAAAAAAATTAAATTTGCGTGGACCACCCTCATTCCTAGTTTTCGGGTCATAAAACCAGTATGAGTCGGAATTTTGGCACTAAACTTGCAGAATATTTAGCCAACCATGTTGTTAATTTTTGCTGAAAATATGAGCCAAATCGGTAAAGAAGTGACTGAGAACAAAACGTTTGAGTGAAGGCCGAAAAAGCGATGGGACATTTTTTTTTATCTATACTGTAGTTCAGAAAAGTTGCAAGCAGCGCATAATTTCTACAGTTTTTGGAAATATCAGTGGACTTGAACCTGAACCTATTGTCCAGGTTTTCAGAAGATGGACTTGAACCTGAACCTATTGTCCAGGTTTTCAGAAGATGGAATTGAACCTGGACTTGAACCTGAAATTTCGATGTTGGACTTGACTTGAACCTGAACCTATTTTTTTAACCTCGGACTTTCAAACAGTAGTCTAGATCTGAGATGTCTGATTTCTAAATTCTCAACTCTAAAATCTAAACAGTATCACAGCAGAAAATCCAAACGGTAGGTGTTATCTTGTGATAATGATTATGATTATTATGATTTCGATAGCTCTTGATTGCATTATGCACATCCAGTCCAGCAGACTCGACCAGTCCTATAGGTAAAAGGTTACGGCAATGTTTTGAGGCTTCACCACATCGACCTCCAACCATTCTTTATAGATGGTGCAACGCAAAGAGGATTCACGCTCGGAAAACGCTGCCGAATTGCTGGCGTTACCGATATGCAGTTTTTTTGCATCCGGTGAGTGATGTTGGTTGTTGTTGTGCATATTTTCCAAATTGTTGGGAAGCATTTTTCATTTTTAATATTTTCCATTTTCCAACTTTTTGGGGTAGGGTGATCACTACTTGCGCCGATTAGTGTTTTGACCGTGTACATTTTTGGCCATTTTTTTGTTCCAAAAGGGCCGCCGTCCTTGGGCTTGTACGAATATTGTTATGTTTATGCTTAATCGATAGCTAATCGTCATATCTAGCCACATGCCAGTGGGCAGACATATCTGTCGGAGGACTGGAATGCTACGATTGTTTTAGTAAGAGATGTCGAAATCGCGCATTTTCACTCTTTTTATTTTTTAATTTGTTGTTAAAGGATCTGTAAAAGTAAATGCGCTGAAATGTGCATCTAAGGTAGGCCTACTCACAAAGTAAAATTGGTAGCTATCTTTAAAAAGATGACTGAGAAAAACTTCATTTTTTTCTATTTTTTTTCATAGTGATGATTTTCGTTTAAAATGGGCCACCGTCCTTGGGCTTGGACGAATATTGTTACGTTTATGCTTAATCAATGCTACGATTGTTTTAGTAAGTGGGGGTTCCGGGGGAAATCGTCCGATAATCGATTAAGTAAGGCAATGTGATGAGCGCATAATCTGAGATAGCATGCAGTAATTGGTTGTGAGATGTGCTGGTGCATAGAACAATAATGTACAGGTCGAAAGTAGGTGTTTGATACCGGATTTGTTCATATTTTTTAAATATTTACAATTTGGGTGCGCACGTTTTGCAGGATTTGTTTTGTTCGGATAGGGAGATCACTACTTGCGCCGATTAGTGTTTTGAGTGTGTACGTTTTTGGCCATTCTTTTGTTTAAAGAGGGCCACCGTCCTTGGGCTTGGACGACTATGGTCATGTTTATGCTTAATCGATAGCTAATCGTCATACCTACCCAAATCCCGGTGGGGAGACATATCTGTTGGAGGACTCAAGTGCTACGATTGTTTTAGTTAGGGATGTCGAAATCGCGCGTTTTCATTCTTTTTATTTTTTTTAATTTGTTGTTCAAGGATCTCGGAAAGTAAATGCGCCGAAATATGCACCTAAGGTAGGTCTACTCACATAGTAAAATTGACAGCTATCTTTCAAAAGATGACTGAGAAAACTTCTTTTTTCTTTTTTTTTTTGATAGTGATGATTTTCGTTCAAAAGGGGCCACCGTCCTTGGGCTTGGACCAATATTGTTATGTTTATGCTTAATCGATAGCTAATCGTCATACCTACCCAAATCCCCGTGGGGAGACATATCTGTCTGCGGACTCGAATGCTACGATTATTTTAGTAAGTGGGGGTTGCGGGGGAAATCGGCCGATAATCGATGAAGTAAGGTGATATGATGAGCGCGTAATCTGAGATAGCATGCAGTAATTGGTTGTGGATGTAATATAATGTACCAATAATGTACAATACAATAGTAGTTGTTTGTTACCGGATGTGGTCATATTTGTTAAAGATTTACAATTTGGGTGCGCACGTTTTACAGTGCATTACGGTATTTCACACTAATTGACGCAACTCCGACTGTGGCCGTTTATCGGATTTGACCACACGCCGAAACGCATAATCTGGGGTAGAACTTGATATAGCATGCAGTAATTAGATTTTGATGTGTAAAATAATAATCAGGAGATCGTCAGCAGTCGTTTGATACCACATTCAGTTGTCTATCTTCATTGTGCCTGCCCGGAATTCTATACGACAGTAAAGGGCAGGGGTGGCTCGCTGGCCGGCCAGCATGGGCCGCCGTAATTATGCGCCGCTATTGTTATGTTAATCGAGCCCGCCGGCTAAGGCCTTCTATTCTATTGATCGGCGGCCGCTACAAACGTATTCCTTCTGAGGCTACAGGCTACTAAGCTTCCGGTTCTAGGTAATGGGTACAGTGTAGTGGAATAGCTTAAAATACAGACAAAGTGGCTGTGTTTAGAAGAAAAACTGGCCAGCAGACGTCTGTTATGTGAGCACCTGATCGCTAAACATGAGATCGCTGTTAGCCCTTTCTCGAACAAGAAATTTGACGGCTACACAGCTTTCAAAGAGTGGCAAAAGACTGTAGCTACAGATGGTAAATATTGCAAATAGAATACGTGTCTTATACTCTACACCGAACAACACCGAACAACTTATAGGAGGGTTCAGCTGGCGCGTGTTATACGGATCGAAATCGTCGAAGGAACAAGGCTTTCAGTGTCATCGTAGCGGGTACAAAGCAATCAAGGGACCTGAGGAACGTGAACGCGCCAAAAAATATGATGGAACGATCAAAGTTGGCTACACCTGCTCTGCTCACCTTAATGTCGCAGTAGCTGAGGACGGAAGGTTTATTGTTAGCAGACATGAAAAATGCGCAGAAGAGCAAAGCCACGCAGGCCGGCAGCATGGACGGAAGCACACGCGGAGATGGTAGGAGCGAGCGGCCCAAGAAAGAATGCAGCGGCTAGTTCCCTCTCGCTGTACAGTCTGCCTCAATGACAATGATGAAGGAGAGGACACTGAAATCGACTGGATTCAGTGCAGTGAGTGCGAAGCCTGGCAGCATAGCCTGTGTGCCGGTTCAACTGCTAACAAAGAAATCTACAAATGCGAACACTGCACGGCTGCGGTCAAACCCAGACAGAAACTACAAAAAACAGCCTAGTTAGTTGCTTCCTTCACATAAACGCCAGCGGCGCAATAGTAGCAATGTTGTTAGTTCTTATAATAGTGTTGTTATGTATGTGTTCATATATTCTACGGGTGTTGAAAAAGCAATGTTATTCTGTGTTTTTATATTCTTTGGGTGCTGAGATAGCAATGTTATTATTCTATGTGTTCTTATATTCTCTGAGTGCTGACTAAAAGTGAAAATTACCTTGTTAAAACGGCGTTCTCCTCTTTCTTTCATGCAGCAAGTATAATTACCGGCCGATCAATAGAAGGCTCAGCCGGCCGGCCCGATTAACATAACAATAGCGGCGCATAATTACGGCTTGCTGGCCAGCGAGCCACCCCTTCCCTTTACTGTCGTATCGGAATTCTTTAGGTGACTGGCAGGACGGTGATTCCCCTGTGCTGTGCCAGGAGCAAGTACATAGATAATTTGTGGGGGCCGAGTGGAGTGATCACAGATTTTTGATACCGAGCAAGAGTCGGGTCAAAGATGAATTGGTCGGCGTCTCAACAGACCTTTCGCTGCTGTGAATGCGATGTCTCTGCAGGTACTTTCTTCAACTATCAGTTCGGCATTGCCCACAAACAGCAGATGTGTAGGGTGGATAATACAAAAAGAACCGTGGGTAAATGTATAGTTTCCGGGCGTAAAATCAGGAACCGACCCCAGATTGAAATAAATACTTTTAATGATCATAACTAATTATAAATTAACAAGTTTCATCGATAAATATCGATTATCGATTATTTTTTTGGCAAAATTCCAAAATTTCAAAATCGTCTAAAATGGTCTTGTTATATATCATTTGAAAGCCCTTCATCTGACGAGTCTAATGATTACTACATCAGCATAGGGCACGCCCCGGGGGCCTGTTTTGCCAAATATAAAAGTACCCCTAGGGGACGCATCAGTAGGTATAGGCACGCTCTAGAGGGCCTGATTTCCAAATATAAAAATACCCCTAGGGGCACTATACTGATGCGTCCCCTAGGGGTACTTTTATGTTTTTAAAACAGGCCCTCCGCAGCGTGCCTTATACTGATGCGTCCCCTAGAGGTATTGTACTTTTATGTTTTTAAAACAGGGTCTCTGGAGCGTGCCCTATACCGATGCGTCCCCTAGGGGTACTTTTATGTTTTTAAACCAGGCCCTCCGGAGCGTGCCTATATTGATGCGTTTCTAGGGGTACTTTTATATTTGGCAAAACAGGCCTCCCGGTGCGTGCCCTATGCTGATTTAGTGATCATTAGACTCGTCAGGCGAAGGGCTTTCAAATGTTATGTAACATGACCATTTTGGACGATTTTAGAATTTTGCCAAAAAATAATCGATAATCGATATTTATCGATAAAACTTGTTAATTTATAAGAAGTTATGATAATTAAAAGTATTGATTTTAATCTGGGGCCGGTTCCTGATTTTACGCCCGGAAACTATACATTTACCGAACCGTGTTTGTTTGTACACGGGATAAACGTACATGTAACAACCAGAGTAGTGCACCTGATTTGGGTCGGAAGACTAACTTTTTCCCTTCTTCCTATCGCCATTCTTTGAGTTTTATACTACAACTAAATTCAAAGACAGCCTATATCGATTGCTTCCTATCCTTACAAAATCCTCATTATATTGTTTAGGCGAAGTTTATCCACTTATTTTTTAAAATTCATTTTATTTTTCAACTTTCTTCTCCTTAAAAATCTTATAATAACCCCTGGTCATCCAACACAAGTTTTTATTGGACTGCCTGTTAGGAGTACGGTGGGCACTTCAAAAATGACGATTTCTTCAATTAGAAAACCCACTCTGGCTGGCTACGGTGACAACAGAAATAAAGATTAGATTTCGTCTTTATGTTATCGGTTGTCTAAATTCAAGGTCTATCTAATGGTACGAACCAGTTTCTCCATTGTATATTCGGACACAAAAACTACTAAAAATGCATCTTTCGTGTATGATAGATCTGATTTTTTGGTATTCTCGCTCAAAATCTGAACAAACATTAGCATTTTTGGCACCATCATACACATTCTGAAAATCTAATACCAAACAACAGTAACTGATGCCGCTCTCTATTTTGGCTTGGGCCCAACAGGGTTCGTGCGGGACCTGGAAAGTCAGGGAGTCACGGTAAAAGTCAGGGAATTTAAAAATGTCAGGAAATTTGGTGTCTGGTCAGGGAAAAATTTGATAGCAGCAGAAACATCTCGCCGTCAAATGGTCGTGTCAGAACTTTACACAACACCCTTCTGACTTTATTCTATTACTGCTTAAACCGGAAATTAACCCTTTGAATATTGTTTAAATGCGTTTTACAAACCATTTTTTTTTAAATTTTCTCAGATTGGTTTCAGTTTCCTCACCCTGGCTGGTCAGGGAATTTTGCTAAACAACAGCCGCACGAACCCTGGTCCAAACCGCGTTTGTTTCTTGGTATAGGAGTGGCTGCATGGCATATGTTGACTTAGTTTAGTAGTGTTACTGTTCAGACAGTGTGTGTGAGCTGCGAGCACACGTCAGTATGGTTCACTGTGCGTATCTGCCCTACCAGTGCGATCTGTGCGCCAGTTCCGTGCCCAAACGCACCACTTTTCTGGCCACCGAAGAGAGTCTCCAACAACACATGAACTCCTCGCACAACTGCACTCGACTCAAGTGCATCTTCCATCTGGACCCTGACAAACGCTCTCAGCTCGACCGGTTGATGCAGTTGTGTTTGGGCGAGGACACTGTAAGACTCTTTTTTTGACACACCCTTCCACCCTACAACTAATCTGTTCGCCTAATTCTGGCCTTTCTGCGTGTGGTGTTCAGAGTTTCTGGTCAGCACAAAGTTTGTTGAGATCATACATTTAACAGGTCATCCGCCGAAGGGGGAGGGGGGTTTGGGGGTCTGAGCCACAATTCTTGGAGGGGGTTGGCCACTAAAAACGCTCAAAAATGGAAAAAATCGCAATTTTTTGGCTAAAAATCGTACAATGAAATACAGGTAAAAAGTGCTGTTTTGCAGGCGATTCTGGCAATTCTTGTGTCTGAAATTGCAAAAAATCGTAAAAATTTGCTCAAAAACTTACTTGCCAGAAAAATCGGAGGGGGGCGGCGAAATCGTCTCGGGGGGGGGCATCCGGGGGGTCTAGCCTAAGTCGGGTGGGGGGCAGACCCCCTGTTACATGTATGGTTTAGATTGTTGGTGAACAAAAAGGTGTTGACCTGCATGTACAGGGTGAATCCCGCCCGATTTCACATGCTTAGATCTTTCTTGCTTGGAAGCCGAATCGACTGATTTTTGGATATGATATGCGAACATACTTTGCATTTTATTGATTCAAATTGCACACTCTACATCACTAGTTGTCACTTGAACGTTACCGCCACTGTTTGTTTTCCATCACTTTCTGCAGCGCTGGTGGTATTTCAGAAGAGTTGCTTGAAAGACGCGTTTTCCTAGTTTTGTCACACACACTACCCTCTTCCATACATGTAATAGGTGGTCTACCCCCCAGACCCCCCTCCCAAGACGATTTTTCCAACCTGGCAAGCAATTTTTTGAGCAAATTTTTTACGATTTTTTGCAATTTCTGACACAAAACGTGCCAAAATCACCTGTAAAAACAGCACTTTTAGCTGTATTTCAGCCAAATTAATGGTTTTTGGATTTTTGACCGAAAAATTGCGGTTTTTGAGCGTTTTTAGTGTCCAACCCCCTCATTAGGACTTTGGCTCAGACCCCTTGGCTGGCGCCAGATCCGTGACCCCCTCCCACTCTCGGCAGATGACCTGTTAGATGTTTTCTCTCTTCCACCAGCGATTAATGCCACTGGCGATGCTTTGACAGCTTCAGGTCTCGCCTTCTCTCCAAATTCAGTGACAACTTTCTCTGCACCATCACAGTGCTTTAGTTATGGTCCTCTCAAACGATGCCGCATGTTTTGCACCTTCCTTCACCGAACAGCCATCACTACTCCTGAAAATACCGGGTTTAGTTGGGAACTGAATGAAGCTCCAATCCGCCATGGTTTAAGAATGATATCAACACTCAACCACTAGCCTAATCGCACACTATACAAATATTTTAGCGCCAATGTTGGAAATTTTAGTTTGCAGTAGAATTGCCAGTTTTCAGGCATTTCGTCATGAATCAATCGGAATTTGTATCATTAAAATGCGAAGTATGTCGAGGTATCATGTCCAAAAATCAGCCAATTCGGTTTACAAACAAAAAGTTCATAGCTTGCAAAAACCGGGGAATATGTGATTTTATTGCTTAAGCAAACGATCGGTAGTCCAACTCCAGAGCCGTCTTCAAGTGTTTTGATCAATACTCCAGAGATTGACACTTCTGCCAGTTACAGTCACAGCTCTGAGGTCGTTACAACTTCACTTTATGAACCAAAACTTGAAGCTGACTCTACAGCACATGGAAAGACACCAGATTGGTAAGCGTTGATGACCTTTGGAGAAGTTTATTCATTATTTTGGGACTGATTTATTGACCGAAAACAGGCTCAAATTGCTAGATGTAGTAATTTATGATTTGTTTAATATGGGCATTTCGTTGCTATGGCCTGTTTTGCCTTGTCCGGATATGGCCATATTAAGGAGGCTCCCTACTGTACTGTAATCCAGTTTTCTTTCATTTCTAATGTTAAAGACCGTTAGCTGAAGAAAACCTGCGCTAACGACCTACAAGAAGTAAAAGTAGCCATTTTATATGCGCTATGAGCTATTTAAATGAATTTTTTAATGTCAAACTCTGTTTAAGTGGAGCAGTTGAAGTATCTAGACAAGTACAAGAACTGTTTCATATGCACAGCACAGCACCGTTTCCTTGCAATTATTTACATGCTATTTTTAATAATTACGCAGAATCGGTATGCTAAGTAAACTCGTTTTTTTCAAGCCGAGCTTCTATTATATAACCGAGTTTTCAAAATGCCGAGTTATTCTGGGTTTTTCGAGTTGAACCCAGCCTCGTTTACCTCACTAGATGCGGTGCCAGGTCAGCTTTACACAAAGCTACACTAAGCATAGAAAGTAGGGAAGAAGAGCTTCTTAACGTTAAACAGAAGGACTTTTTCAGTTGTCAGTTATGCTTGAATGAGTTGGCCGTGGAGCTGCAGTTCTCCAGTGTTCTCAGTCGTCGCGACCATGTCTGGGAGCATTTCGCAGTTTCCAATCCATCGCTTGCATCCACTGACTTCCAGTCGTTGACTAAGGAAGCTAGGATTGCCTTTCTGACGCTCAAGTCTCACTGCTTTCCACCTTCTTCCTCCTCAACCAACGTTGCTTCTCCTTGCTTCACAGTCAGTCAATCTTCAACAGTACTGACTGTACCGAAGAAAGAGCGAGTTCAGCCCAGTCGCAAGACCAAGACCGTTTCCACTGCAGAAGAAGACAGCAGTGGTTCTGAAGATGATAGCAGTGGTCCAAAGCCGCTCGACTATTGCTTGTTGTGCAAGAGGAGCTTGAGCAATGGCAAACGCCCAGTGGACGATGTGCAACGGCTGGGACATGTGTTTAGACACATGAAGAAGAAACTTTTCACCTGTGGTCGGTGCAGATTCGTCTGCTACCACCAGAGCATGATCCATGCTCACTCAGTCAAGTACCACAGGAACCAGAAGACCATTTACAGTGACCTTGTGCACTCCTGTCCAGACGAAGTTGAGCAGTGGATGGTCAAGTGTTTCGGGGTCAACCACTCGGCTCACAAACCTGTGCCCTGCACACAATGCAGTCGCAGATTTGTCACTCAACGTGCACTGCAGACACACATCACTGCTGGACACACCAGACGCGATGACTATTTCCACAGAACCTCCGCCTCACCTGCTCAGAATGGTAGGTGAACCTTAGGTTGCCTTGCGTCCATCTGACAAATCAATTTTTGAGCCAAGTTTCTGTACTGCTTTGCAACTCCATGCGCTTAGTTGACAGCTGTACATGGTGTTCTGAAATGATGGCTTTTATTTTTGCTTGCATTTCCGCAAGTGTTGACCAAATAAGCTGGAAATGGGAACAATGCGCCAAAATAAGCATAATTTTGATTCAAGGTTGTATGCAGCAACAGGCTTAACCCAATCCTCAGAGATTCAAGAATATGTGACATTGAGTAATTTTCATGACTAAATATAAAATAGTGTTAAAATGGGAACTTGCCATTTTGGTCTCATTTCCGCAAATGTTAACCGAATTTTTTGAACATTTGCAGAAATGACCATAAAAAAGTTTCCAATTTTAACGCCATTTCTTTCTATAGATGTTGAAATTGCCAAATTTCACTTTTTTAATATCTCAGTATTGAATCTGCCCCGATGTACCAACATGTTTTAAATTTCAACCTATTTGGTCGGCATTTGCGGAAACAGCAGCAAAAAAATGTTCCCATTTTCTCTGGAAACCCTTTATAAAATTGTTAGGAAATCGGTATATCTTGGCAGATTGAGTTATGAAACTGGCAAAATCAGAGAAAAAAGGCATGTTGTATTTGTAAAGAATGAGTAAGAACGGTCAGTTTAAACTTGAAAAAGTCCGTTGAAAATGCTACTGAATTAAGCAAACCTTTTGCTGTAAGAAAACAGAAGAACCGTTGTTACCTGTGAAAAGTTTGTGACAAATTGACTTTTTGTTCACACATATAGTATGCTGCTAGACAATAGTGATGTAAAATTATGGAGTTTGAATTTCAATTCAATTACAATTAAATTATGGACTCAGTTTTTATTTTCAATTAAATTAAATTAAATTAATTGAAATTGTTTTCCATTATTTTCAATTACAATTATATTTTCAATTAAATTATGGAACCGCGGAAAATTTCAATTATGCATTTTTTTTCAATTATTTTTCCAATTTTTTAAAAAAATTGTCGTGTTTTTGCTGTTAAAACACAGTGACATACCTAGGACTTCAAAAAATGTCCGTGTAAAAGGTTGGAGCCACCTGGTAAGAAAATTTTAAAAAGGTACCGTTTAAAAACACATAAAACGGCTTTCTTGGATAAAATTTACCGTTAGTTAATCTCAATACCAGTACACAAACTATCTAAAGGTTTTCAGCATTTTTGACCAACATCGCTTCCTGAAAAGGTGTAAACCCACCATAAATCCAAAAATCATTGTTTTAACTTTTACGAACTACGAAATGAAAAGCAGAGCGTAAAATATTACAAAACAAAGTGAGGTCAGTTTGAAACAGGCGACAAAGCGTAAATAGGTTTTTGTTTGAAGCCATTAACGCGTCTATTGCTTCACGCATCTCCTTATATTCACTACAGAAAATAATTGAAAATATAATTGAAATTCCAGGCGAATTTCAATTAAATTACAATTAAATTATGGCCCAACTTTTCAATTTCGATTAAATTAAATTAATTGAATTGAAATTAAAAACGGCCAATTATGCGAATTTCAATTACAATTAAACTAATTTTTTACATCACTACTAGACAAAGGGGAAAACGTTGGGGATCAGCCGAGTGACTGTGTCTGTTGTTAGCGCCAGAGACGGTCAGCTGTGGGGAGTGCAAGGTGTCAGTGAACAGGAGCGATGTGCTGTTGCACATAGCGGAGAGGCATCAGCAGCAAAACCACATATTTTGTCCGGCCTTTAATTGCACCTACGCAGTCAAGTGGCGTCCGGACCGCATGAAAGGGCACATCGCCAGAATGCACTCTGACGCAGGCGCTGAGCTGGAGCCATTGGACCGACGCAAGGACTCTCTGCCGAAGATGAACGCGCTGAAGAGGCGCTTCTTTCCTGGTCTCTTCACTCTCAACACCACTGACCAGTTGGGAAAGCAGTGTAAGATGGCTGTATTTTGCGGAGAAGAGATGCCCCTGCTGCCATCGGCTTCTATCGTACAGACAGGGTGTCCAAGCATCTACCATCGGTCTCATCTTGCTGCAGCTTTTGTGTTCGTCAATGAATTTCGCACAATTTTTAACACAACGTGTAGACAACCTCAGAGTTTTTACTCACAAAATTTTGCCCAAGTCTGACACTTCAACCACTGGTTACGCACTAGCACAGCGCTTAAGTGACGGCAGATATGTGGAGCTGCATAACTAGTGGTCGAAGTGACAGACTTGATGAAAATTTTAATTGTAAAAACTCTGAGGTTGTCTACACGTTGTGTTAAAATTTCAGTGAAACTGATTGACGAACACAACAGTTACAGAAAGACAAGAGCCGCATAGACAAATGAGATGCTCTGTACATTTCGTTTGCTTTTTAAGCCTGCCTACCTATATTCTATACCTTTTTTGAGGAATGAAAATTAAAAAAATTCGGGTTTAGTGCATAGTTATCTGTAAGGACGGAAGGAACACTGAATTTAAGAGTCAGTCTCTGTTTCCATCGAGTCTTGCCCTTTACCCTATTCAAACCCAAAATTAAAAGTTTGGTGTAGGTAGAGCCCTCGAAGTTGGGGGACTAATACTTCTCGACAGGTTATATAACCAGCGCACAGGATATCCGGAATCGACGCTCCACGCTCGAGATATAAATCGGTCCGCTTAACTATGGGACTGAAATTTCAAAATCGAATTTCTAGTGCACTAAGCAGTGTTGGGTCATAAAAATTGGGGATTGGAGTAACTTTTGGAGTACTTTAAGAATCAATGATCGAATTCCATTTTTGAGGACAAAATTTTTTTCGACCTCCTTTGGGGCCCCCTAGCGCGTGTTGAACCCCTCCCCTTAACCGTTATTTTTATTTCAGAATATTGTAGCGCTATCAATTCCCTGCAATTTGGTATAAAACTCATTGGCTGAACGGTGGAGCAATGTGGTGAAATTTAGCTACAATGATAAAAAAATCATCAAAATTTTTAGTTTCTGTAAGGCACAAAAATTTCGGTTTGATAAATAGAGATAAAACTAAGATACAGACAGAGATTAGAAACTAAAGAAAGTTTGTAGTTTGTTGTCATGGATTTTGTTGATTTTTCATGTTTCAAGCTATATTTCACCATAATGCTCCACAGTTCAGCTAATGTGTTTAATACCAAATTGTAGGGAATTGATGCCGATACAATATTCTGAAATAAAAACGGTTAATAAGCAGGGGGGGTTCCAGGCCAGCTAGGGAGCCCCAAAGGAGGTCGAAAAAAGTTTTTTCCTCAAAAATGGAATTCGATCTTTGATTCTTAAAGCACTCTAAAGGTACCCCAAACCCCCAATTTTTATGTTCCAACTCTGATTAGTGCCGCAGAAATTCGATTTTGAAATTTCGGTCCCATAGTTAAGCGGACCGATTTTCAGAGGGCCATATCTCGAGCGTGCAGCGTAGAATCGGAATATCCTTTGTGGTGGTTAAATAACCTATCGAGAAGTGCTATTCTTCCAACTTTGAGCCCTCTACGTCAAACTTCCATTTTTTGGTCTGAATACCCAGACTCGATCTGTTCAGAGACGGACTCAATTTCTGTTGTTGATAGCAACCTTTGATAGATTTATGTTTTCATCCACTAGGACCTTTCAATGCAGATTACTGGAAGTGTGCGGTTTCAGTTGTGAACATAGCGTGCGACGGCTGCGGCGAGGTATTTCGCAAGTCTCAGGCGCTGACTTTGCACAGAGCGCGCTGGTGTTCAGCCAGACCACAGTCTCAGCAGAAGCCAGAGACCACCGGTACTGCTGACCAGAAGGAAGAGGCAGGTGGGTGGAGGGTAGTGTTTCCGAGTAAATTTATTTTTAAATTAAATAACTATTAAATTGCTCGCCCAGCCTTCAGAAGAAAATAACTTTGCTTGGTTGGTACCCAAATTCTAAAATTTAATTAGATACAAATTTGTTATTTGATATGAATTATAAATTTGCTAAAATCAATACTCAATTCCTGAGAAAAATAGCTTGAAACCCGGGGTTGGGTCAAACCAAAATTAGTTGCCGTTTCTTTAGATGGCGACAAATGGTCTACAAATTTTGCATTTAATGAGTTGATATCGTTGCTATAAGCATGAACAAGGTCATCGTTGGACAGAACCGGTTGTTTTGTAGCCAGACTTTGGTTAGTGAAGCTGCCAAACCAAGCAAATTTATATCAAATTTCTAGGCCAATTTTACGAAATTTAATATAATATTAATTTGTTTGACAGTCATCGCGAGAAATTTAATTTGTTATTAAATTGCTATTTACGTGGTGATTTTGGCCAAAACAATTTAATTTTGTTATTTAATTTTTATTTGATCTGAAACACTAGTGGAGGCAGTGGTGCTTAGACTGTCTGTCTGTCTATCTAGACGTTGCGCTCAGTGAGACCTGTCCCGAGTGCGGAGAGCAGGTCGAGGACGTGATCGCTCTGCGCCATCACAGGAGCCGCTTCTGCACTGCCAAAACCACCTCTTCTACTTCTAAGAGTCGTTGTTTCGGTAAGACGTCTTAATTGGCACTGTCAGTTAGGGAACAACCGGAATTGCGATTCCGAGTCCGATCGGAACCAGACATGGGCTAGCAGTTCGGCTTAGGGTGTACGTATACCAAAAGCGCACGTCCCTTTAGCGCCAGTCTCACAATTCTCACAAGCGCACGCTTCAAAAACCCACAACCTATTCTTAGTAAAATATACAGACTCCGCCAAAAATTTCAACCGCGCAGATTTTTTGCTGTAGCAACCGCAAATCTCGACCGATTTCACTGAATCTTGTTTTAAGACGCAATTTCTGAGAGGATTCAATGTCTCGTAAGGGAACCTGCCTACTTTAGTCAGGGTCAGATAGATCACGGATTTCGATATTTCTATGATACTTCAACAGTAATTGATGAAAAACCATGATGTGCCTAGTATGAGCCCGATCGGCACCGCACCTCCCTGAACTGAAGTGACCGGTCCAGAGCGAAATTTGCACATTTCGGCTCCTTCATTCAAAAGTACCGGTACCAAACATACGGAAGGGACTGAGTTTCGTAGTTTATGGACGACCTTCTATTCTACAGTCTGCAATTAACGCCTTTTATGGTACCGGTACCATATGGTGCCAGTACCATAAACGGCGTTAAATGCCTGACTGGTCTAAGCTAAGTACTGATTATTTTGTGTTGATGAGTACTAATGCTTCGTATTACTAATTGTTTTTTTTGTTACACTCGAAATTGTTGAGGGGATATTGCCTTTTGGGGGTCCCCTAACCCCTAGTACATGTTTATGTATAAGAAGGCGAACACGATTTTATTTGCTCTGGTCCTTTCCGAACTCCAAACAAAATGGGAAGCCAAAATTGGAACACAGTTTGAACGAAAATCTGTTTGATTGTTTGTTTTGTGTTTTGGTGTCTGACCGGTGAGGTGACACAGACTAGCTAGCAGAGAGAGATGAGTGCTGAGGAGTAGGAAGTTGGTCATGTCCTACTGCAGACATGGGCTAGCGTTTCGACTGAGGGGGGGGGGGGTAGAATTTTCAATTCCTGAGGGGGGTAGGAGCGTCTGAGGGGTGGTAAGCCAAAAAAAAGTCCGATTTTTGGCTAAAATCAAAGTTTTTTGGCTTATTTTTCATTAAAATAAGTTATCTGAGCACATTTACACCCAATCCAGGCATATTTTTATCATAATTTTCTGTACAAATTTTTCCAAAAAATTCCTAAGGAGGTAGCGGCCGGCTGAGGGGGGTAGGTCAGAGCCAATCCCCCTCAGCCCCCCCCCTTTGCCCATGTCTGTGCTACTGAGACTGAGAGGTCTGATCTGTCTGTTGCATTGCAGGTCGGATGTCAGTCCTGCCGAAAATACCGGTCGTCAGTGAGGGGTTTCCTGCTCGAGGTAAGCCTAACAGTCAAGCACTTAACGCCCTTTATGCTACTGTTACCTAGGCTTCTGGCAACATTCTACCCCCATGTTCGGGCATACATGTAACAGGGGGTCTGGGGGTCTGCCCCTCACCCGACTTAGGCCAGACCCCCCGCATGGGGACCCGCCACCCCGAGACTATTTTGCCCCCCCCCCCGATTTTTTCTGGCAAGTAATTTTTTTAGCGAATTTTTGCGGTTTTTTTTTCAATTTCGGACACAGAGAAATTTCCTGCAAAATCGCCTGCAAAACAGCACTTTTTAGCTGAATTTCAGCCCAAATTAGCGATTTTTGACGATTTTTAGCAAAAAAATTGCGATTTTTGACGATTTTTAAGCGTCTTTTAGTGCCCAACCCTTACGCAAAATTTTGGCTCAGACCCCCCGGCCGGCGCCAGACCCCTCTAACCTCCTCCCCCCTTCGGCGGATGACCTGTTACATGTATGCGTTCGGGGATATTAATATGGCCATGGGTGCCGGATACCATGGTACCACGAAAATGGTACGAAATCTGGACGGTGTACTATCAAGGTAACCGTACGATATGGTGCCATTTTTTATTTATTTATTATTTTTCGTACAACAGTACATGAGCAGCAAACGGTACTAAAACCGACTCCAGTGCCTACTCAGATTAGTAGCTGGTTAGTAAATACTAAAACTAAACATGTACAACCTCAATAACACGGCTGTCCACTAACCTATCAAAAACAATATTACTCTTAATCAGTCGAACAAACGCTATAAAATCAAGCTCAGTCTCACTTTGCAACAAGGAATTCCATAAAACAGAACACTGGTAAAAGACAGACTGTTTGGACCGTTCCAGAGACAATCGATGCAACATTAAGGTCCTGGTGTTTGTTACGCTTCTAAGACTTCTACGCACTCCAACCTCATCAGTATAAACAAACTGTTGCTGCGGAAAATATCTAAGCCCAAAAACGTATTGGAAAAACAACTTCACCCTACATTCAAACACAAGACGATAGACTGGCTTTAAACCTAACCTAGAAAGCAACTGAGAATATGTGGTATCGGGCGAGAACTGATTGAGGACCATGCGACAGGCAAATTTGTGGCACCGCTCCCGGAGCCTTCGGTCTCCCACCCCAACAGGATAGGCCACCGGAAGCCCATACAGCAGCACCGGAAATATGACTGTCACATAGACCCTCCTAAGCGTTTGAACAGAGACATATTTAGCGAAAGTATGACGAAGACAACCTAGCGACCTGCGCACCCTAGCAACAGTCTTACGTACATGTAACGAAAATGACAAATTATTATCTATGAACACTCCTAGATATTTTACAGACTCAACAACTGGAATTGTAACATCGCTAACAACCAATGGCTCAGACAGTTTCGCTGGACGAGGGGATGCAGTCAAAAGCATAAACTTAGTTTTATGTAAATTTAGTTTGAGATAAAGCTTGGAGAACGAATCAGCTATGACTTCAATGTCTCTTCTCATTGCGGTCTCATCTGCTTCACAACTAAGAGTCTTAGTATAACACAAATCATCTGCAAAGGACAACAACAGACTACCTGTAGACAACTGCAAAGCCGTAATCGAGTTCACGTATGCAAGGAATAAGAGTGGGCCATATAAGGTAGCGGGACCATAATGGTACCATCACAGCCCCCGAACCTGAGGGTGCCATATGGTGCCGGTAGTGCCACTAGCCTAGGTACCGGTACCATAAATACCATACATGTAGTTGGGGAAAGGTGGCATTCCTCCAGCTCCGTTTTTCGGAGAAAATTCCCCCCAACAGGTTTCTGTGTGATTTTTTGAAAGCATATTTTGGGTTTATCAACCTGCAAACAGGATCCCAGAGGTCCTGATTGATTAGTGCTTCAAGCACCCTAAACAGGATTTCGAAACTCTAATTAGGGTTTCTGAGACCCTAAACATACTTTGATCCCTAATTTAGGTTTCACAATCTCTAAATTAGGTTCCAGAAAAACATTTTAGCTGCATTATGTTCAATAGAATAGGGTTTTAGCACGTTTTAAAGCAAATGAAGGCTTTTAATAGGCATTTTTGCAGTTCAGACGGGATTTTTACCCCATTTTTAGTCTTCAGAACCTGTTTTGAGCGCGCAGAATGTGGCTGAAAGCCTGTTTGGGCACAGTGCTGAAGCCCTATTTTGGGTCAGAAAAATTCTGCCAGCCGAAAACCCAGCTACATGTATGAAAGCAACATGTAAGTGCCTGACTGGAGGAGAAGCAGTTATTGAGCGGAGGGAGCCAATGAGTGCGTTGTAGGGAGTCTGGAGGAGTCGCTAATGCTGCACGTAAAACACGAACAACTCGACCAGCCATTCCGTCTCTATCAACCTCCCTTCTCTCCCACCAACGATACCGGTGCAGCTGTGGACTCTGTGACAGGTACACTGCACTGCTTATTTGCTCTCTCTTCCCGTTAGCTTTTGGTTGTCTGGAACTCTTGGCACAGTCTCAATTCTTTTTTCTCCAAACGCCAATCCAGAATACACTGGTTGCCTATTTTTAGTGGTGCATGTCATTCATGTAACTGGTCCGGACCGGCCTGGTGTAGGAGGATTCCGTCAGGTTTTGGTCCAGGGGTTTCGCCCACGGAGGGGTGCGAAATTTATGAGGTTCCAAAACGCCGGGAAAAGCTTTAAATTTAAGCTGCCAAATAGCGTTCTAGATTTATAAACAAACAGAAAATGACATAAACGACTTTTTAAGAACACCGATTTCTCTTACATCGGCAGTGGAAACGCCAAATTCGGTTACCAAAGGCCATTTAAGCGGGTTTTAAGCTAAAAATTAGTGATTTCAGAGCCAGTTAGTTGGTACTGGAGCCCTTGCTACTACTTCTATTTTGGGGTCGGAGGGACCCTAAGCTGTCTCGTCGGCTTTTCTAGCATACACATCGGCCGGAAAAAAAGGGACGGGTATGGCTTTTCGGTGGGGGTTTAGAGTAAAAATTCGCTCTCTCAGAAAACGATCGCCCGAATTTCGGAGGGAATGGGCGTCTGAGGGGTGTGACTGCGAGTTCAAGTCCATCTGCCTAAAAAAGGTTGCTAGAATTTTCAGAGGAGGCATACATGGACCGCGGAGGGTCTGAGTGGTTCCCCACCCCTCCCCAAACCATTCTACCCACCTGAAGCAGACTTTGGTTCCTTGAACCACCTACCAAAATGGCCGCGAACCCCCAAACCGGTAGGCTCACCCCATATTTTCGGATTTTGACTAGCCCCAACCCATTTTCTGGTCGATGTATGGACGGGGTCGGGGTAGCGCCTGCTGTAAACCGATGCCGGTTCATATTTATGGATCTTTGAACGAAAGCCAGATTGACCAATTTCAGAGGCGAACAGTCAGACTCCAACCGAGCAAGTAGATGAACCAATGAACGAAGAAATAATCGATTCCGAAGTGGTCTAGTGATTGCGGGCCTTTGCTAAAGGTAACCGTCTACAGAATCTGTTTTTTAATTGTGGCAGTGATTTCTGCACCCTAGTTTGGTAAAGTTGTTTACGTAAACGGTCTGCAGCCACTGTAGAACAATCTCAACTGAGCCCTGGTAAAAGTGTAGCCATAGATGGAAAGTTTTATATCTACTGAACTGATGCGCCGACAGTAGAAAGTTATTTTTGTATTAAATTATAAAAGCAGCTTTCAAATATCAGATCACAAACATGCACAAGTTTTGCTTCGGCACAAAGCAAAAACAGGTTGCTGTAGTCGCAAGAAGAACAGAACAGACACCGGCAGCTGATGCACAAAACACTTGCACCTACAGAAAGATTTACAATAAGACAGACAGACGACTAGCAGATTCACCACCAAACACTCTGGCTATTATGCTGCTCAAATTAAAGAAACTGAAATCTCTGGCCGCTCAAACAACAGTCAACTTACTGGGATCACAGAGATAGAGAGAGATAGGACCATTCGTCTTAGCTGAACAGTACGAGCACAAAACCACACCAAGCAGAGAATGAGATTCGACAGAAAGTACAAGTAATCGATTGCTGTATTCTCAGTTCGCCTCCAGCCGACCGACCGTCTCTGGCGCCGAACCGTACCGAAGCGCAGATTAGTGTTCATTTGTTGTTTGCTGGCTGTTCGGCTCTACAGCAGCGAAACGAAGGCGATTTTGTTTCGCGCAATCAGCCCTTCTGCTGCCGGGTTCCCGGTCTTTCGGCACAACATGTACGGTCCAGGTCCATTGCACAGAACCTCCAGACCGTCGCCCTGACGACACGACAGCAGACCTCGCAGCTCGTTACCCTCCACGTCGTCTATCGCCGTGGCCAGTCTGAACAAATTACGTCACACACACACACTGAACCACAACAGCTAGCTTTTGCATTTGTTACTAAAACATGTTAGCACGGCTCAGCTAAGTTCTGCTCCCAAATGCAGTGAAGCGAAATTGCGAGTTTGCAAAATACCATAAATAATTACACCTATCATGTGATCATATGCATGACAATATGGTAGCATAGGTGTGACAAGAGATTTTTTACTTTTGCAACCATGGATCTCAACCGATTTGAATAAATCCTTTTTTTTCGGTTCAAAAACCACTAATTTTTAGCCTAAAATTCGCTTGAAAAACGTTTGGAAATCCAATTTGGCTTTTTAAGAGAAATCGGTGTTTTTGGAAACCCTTTTTATCGTTTTTTTGCTTGTTTTTAACTCTAAAGGTCCAGGTCCCCCAGAGCTCTTACATCTATGGGGCGCAGGTAAATTAGATGGCTAAAATTGGGGCTAAGGAGCGGTTAGCAGACACGGGATCGCATTTCGGTTGAGATGAGGTAGAATTTTGAAATCCTGAGGGATAGCGGCTGCTGAAAGAGGTTTCGTTGAACGGTAACCAAAAACTGTCTAAAATCAAAGTTTTTGACTTACGGTTCGTTAAAAGTAGCTATTCTAGACTCATATAATCAGCTTACCGGAGTTTTCCACTTAGTATCCCAGGGGACATAACACGAAAAATCATGTTTCTCAGTGAAAACATTGGCGCCAGTTAATATCCCAGGGATATTAACTGGACAAAGCCATGGGATATTAACTGGAAAATGTATGGGATATTAACCGGAACAATGTTTTATCATACATACAGTATGCGTGTGTAAAGAAAATTATTACAAATTTGACATAAACATTGCCGCCAAGTAATATCCCATGGGATATAAAGCGGAAGAAGGGTCCATGTAATATCCCAGTGGGTTATTAAGTGGGGTGGGATACTACGTAAGTGGAAATCTGCGGTACTTGCATTTTCGATACAAAGTTAGTTAAAAGTTGCTGAGGAGTATAAGAATTAGCGGTTGTCACTACAAGCAAGACTGTAAGCAGCAAAAAGTACCTCAGTTCCTCTGAGTGAGTGGCACTCCTCTTCACCTGGCACTCGCGAGCCAGTCTGTCCTCGTGTTCCCAATCGATCGGGGCCGATTCGCTGATGCTCATCACACTGCCGGTCTTGCTGACCTTGTTGGCATTGCTCCTCACATTCCTCAGTGCCTTTCTATTCTTGAGCACCGGTATTCTGCTTTTCTTGGCCATTCGCGCCAGTCCCGTGTCCACCGAGCTGCTCTTCTGGTGAGCTTCGTCCACATTGGCTGCCATTTTCGACGGAATGCTGCTGCTCTTCGGCACGCGGGAGTCGCTGGGCAGTCTGGTGGGGATGAGCGAGAAGGGGCGCGGCGTCCCGCGTACCCCCTCAGCCGCTCTGGTGAGCGGAGGAGGCGGGGGCGGGGCGGCCGGCCGCAAGTGGAATGGCAACAGGCTGAGCGGTTGCACCGCCATCACCAGTCGGTCGAACTGGGTACGGTAGGCGGTGAGAGCGCGACGTAGCAACGCGCCGTCCTCATAGTGAGTGGCCAGCAGCTTGTCCTTGAGAACCAGATATGACAGCCAGCAGTCCAGCGACCGGAGCCTGAACATCATATATGCATAGATCCCTAGTTCTGGCTCTACCAAAACAAATATTCAAATTTGCACATTGCAGTTACGCATAAGCAGACATGGGCACAGGGACCTACACCCCTCAGTCAGGAATTTTGTGTAGCAATGATAAAAGTATCAGAATATAGATTATTTTAACCTAGTTTAGCGAAAAGTAAGTCTGAAAGCTTGATTTTAGTAAAAAATCGGACTTTTTTGCTTACCATCATCCCTGAACCCCACTGTGATACCCCTCAGGATTTGCAAAGTTACAACCCTCTAAGCCGAAATGCTAGCCCATGTCTGCGCATAAGCTACAGGATGATAAACTGAAGCGTTCAGAAGGTTTAAGGTATAATCTGTAAAACTTATTAAGAATTCGGTTTAAATGGGTCAGATCGATATTTTATGAATTGCGCTGAGACATGTTTAACGGTTGCTTTTCGTACTGAAATTTCAAATAGCCCTGAACTAGGATTAAATTGTATGAAAAGTATTCGAAAAACTTCTCAAAAAGCAGAGCAAACAATTCAAAATAACTTTCTTTTATTACTGACTGATTTGTGCTTGGCCTGCCTAATTCGGCAGTTCTGTACTGACTGAGTAGTCTCTTTGCTCTGCAAACCCGCGCAATTCTACACTTTCTGAGCAGTGCTTCATTATATTCAACTCAAATTCCACAAAAATCTCACTTAGACATTTGTTGGTCTGAACGCTCCAATTGGTCAGCACCTACGGTTGCATCTCAATGCTGGTATAAAGGCATGAAAATGCTTCTGTCATTTTCAGAAGTTAGCGATATCGATTGTTTGGCCAAAAAATGAAAATCAAACTTATATAAGGGCTTAACTGACTTTTAGGGTCCCTAATGAGGGCGTATATCTCAGGATCTAAGCAGAGCACAATAATGAAAATTTCGGCAATCTTTTAAGAATTTATTTATGTTTCATTTAAAAAAAAGGATTCATTCAAATCCGTTGCCATTTGGGCTTAACTGACTTTTAGGGGTCCCTCCATTAGACCTATATTAATTAATCACTTTCTTGCTTAGGCTTAGGAGTCAACTGAATACGGTAGATAAAATTGAAATTTTTGTTAGGGACCCCTAAAAGTCAGTTTTGCCACCGCTGTAGCAACTGCAAATCTCAACGGATTTGAATGAATCCTTTTTTAAATGAAAGATAAATAAATTCTTAAAAGAATGCTGAAATTGTCATTAATGTGCTCTGCTTAGATCCTGAAATATACGCCCTCATTAGGGACCCCTAAAAGTCAGTTTTGCATGTGAACTAAAACTTTGCAAGGCGCTTACTTTAAGAGTCCCTCAACGAAGTCCCTGAACTGCAGGGGATTGTGCGTGTCTTCTCCCAGGTCCCGTCCGTAAGCAGCGCTCAGGTCCGTCACGAGTTCGTGGACGGATTTGGTGGCTGGCCCTGCAACCACTGACAATGCAACAATGCAACCGACACAAATCAGAGAAAGCAACAGTACCCAGCGTAGCCGAGGCCTGCACCACCATCCAGACCGATCTGCCCTGGCACAGACCGTCGGCCACCACCTGAACCAGCGCCGGACTCAGAGAATTTTGCACCAGCTCCCACACACGCCTCACGCACTCCTTCTGAAATTTGCATACAACGGTGCACTAGATACAACAACAATCCAAGGGTCAGATGAATGGACAAAAGTCCCCTTTGGACTAAATGCAATGAGTCATATTGGAATGAGTCATCAGGCCTACACGCACTCGACTCGACACTTTGGCAATAAGTCAAAACTGGATCGATGAGCCAAAGTAGCGTCCGGCCCCATTAACCAAGCTCGAGAGCCGGTTTGAGTTTTAGCGCGCCAAAAAACCAGTTGAACTGAAAGATCTGGTTAATTCCAGTCCTATTGCGCTGTAAATAACTTGCTTGAGCTGTTTCAAAGAAGTAGCAGAAAGCAAACTGTCTGGAAAATCTAATTACAGGAGAATCTTAGTTAAATTATGGCTCGAATTTGTAGCTCAATTAGCCGTTGAAAAATTCTAAATTGCTGCGCTGTCTGCGTACCACCAGCGAAGCAGAAATGCATGCGCATTAATTATTCAGACAGATTTTTTGCTCGCACCCTTAATACATCAATGCTTAATTAGACATCGGCGGCTGGGAGCGGTCCCTCTTTCGGTAATTCAGAGCGCCATCTGACTTAAAAATCGATGGTTGCCGTATTAGAGAGGCCTGGTGCGTCAGAGCACAGCACCCATTTTCAGAGCTGTAGTACGATGGCAGTCCCGAAATTAGAGTGGGGCTGCCTTTACAATTTATTTAGTGGAGTAGTAAACAGGGCTGGAACTTGTGATGCGATTTGGCCGTTTTCCAGAGACAAAACGAACCTGCGGTTTTGTGTCGAACCTCCTCGATTCCGAGAACAATGAGACCAACTGATCGCACACATTGCACACAACATCTATCATCTCTGAAGCAACTGCACTGTAGACTGATTCTTTTCAGAGTTTGAACTATTCTCCAAACAAGTTATCGACTCAAACCAAGCAACTAACAGCAATTTTAGAACATTTTGAACTTTTGTTTTTACCGACAATTTTGAAAAATCCTATATTTACTTATTACAACACACATACTTTAAAAATTGAGTGAAATTCGAGTTTTTGATGAATAACTTGTTTAGTGACACGTCCAATAGACTCAGTTTTCAGTGAACAAAAACCTCTACACCCTGCTGATCTGCGCATCTTCCCTACTAGATATATTGTCAGCAGTCTGTACTCAAAGTGAAGGGGCCTCCAGTTGGCGTGTGTAGTTGAGCAACTTCTAAGTGGTTTCAGTCGCGGGAAATGTGGGCTTGTTGAAAAAAAAGCAGTCATAAATTTTTGCAAAGGCCCCCGCGAGAGCATAGTGCGATCAATTTCTCTAGGGCCCGGGAGCAAAAGGATAGCCAGCAATTCAATAGTTGCTGCATACAAATCAACGGCTCAGCTTATTAACCCCGCCCGTGGCTGTGGTTCCGGCTCTGGCAAATTGACTTGGAAATTAAAATCTGCCTTTTTCTGTGCGCTTTCAACAGACAGACAGGCTGAGGCATAGCTGCAGTCTACTCATCTTTCAGTGGCTCAACTGAGTAAACATATTTTGACTGACTGATGCATAATCAAATATTTCACACACCTTTTTTACGTCGGTAGACTAACGTGTTGCGCACCGCTATCTCGTCGGCTGAAAGGCGGCATAGCATTTGAGAAGAGGGAACAAAACAAATGCAGTGCTTACGATGCAAGTCGCCTGGCTTCCGTCGCCGATACCTCCTCCGTTCCTGCTCCTTCAACTCCAACACGTCGCTCGTTTCACAATCGCAGAATACCTCGCGCTTCTCAGGTGGCTGCGCCCAGATTGGAGGGTGGTCCTCTAAGCTAGGCGACCTGAAATCGTCATCCATTCTTCTACTAACACAGTTCTTCATATGTACTGTGTCTTGCTTAAGAGACCCGAATTCATCGGCTATATGTGCCCTGCACTACCGAATTGAACTGAGAAGTACCTGAGTCTGTAGCAGGTAGCGCAAGGTCTGACTCGCGGGCTGAGTTCACGCTCCCTCAAAATGCTCCTAACATTCTGCATTGAGTAGAACTGTCTGGGGACTACAGCCGGATCCCTCTCCCTCAACTGGTACTCGCTGAACATCGTGTCTGGCAAGTAGCAGCTTTCGGTCAGCAAGTCGTCCTCTGAACTGCTGGGGCTGAGCGCCTGCGGAATGGGGTCGGTTCTGACACGCGTCATCTTCTTTCTGCGGTACTGTATCTCACTCTCTTCCATCTCATCGCTCGAACCCTGACTGTAGCTTCTTCTGTATCTCCAGCGGTTCAGATTGCTCTCATCACGGTCAAAGCAGACTGGGGATGGTTGATCACAGTGATGATGGTGATGGTGACAATGGATGTATGGACGACAACAAGGGGTGCTGGTGAAGCATGGCGTTGACACCGCTGACCCTGGACAGCAATGGTGATGACACCCATGGCAAGGAGCTGACATGCGACAGACAGTAGCCGGACATTGTTCAGCTTCTTCTCGAATTGACTCAAAGCGGGACCGTCGACGTGATGCAATTCTGCACTCTGACATGGGCCGGCGCTGACGTCTGCAAATGACCCATTTTAAGTTCAATACAAATTTATTCGGTACTAAAATCTGCCTTGCACCCCTTTCTTTACACACTCAGAGTTCTTCCAGCAGATTTTAAACTGAGCCGTCAGTTGCTATCAGTCAGTGCAGTGAAGACGCCTACCTGTAGTTGGCAGGTTTATCGATTGGGTGCAAGTCATTATTCAACTGGTAACTCCTGGCCAGCAGCTGACTGTTGTGTCTAAAGAAAGAGCACGCCTGCACCACGTCCTTTGGTAGTAAGGTAGCCAACGATTCCCAGTCCTGGATGTGAGCAGGTCCGCTGGCACCCAGACCAGAGTCTCTGTCCCTGGGCACGCCCTTGCTGGTGGTTTGGCTTTGCCCTTGTTTGCTTTGGCCAAACAGAGACTGTGGTGGGTTTGGCAGCCCCATCAGGGCCTGAGTGACAAGGAATGGTAGTTTTTCTGGCGGTGGCGGCAGGCCGGAGTTTGCCTCAGCGTTTGCCAGTAAAGGTTGATTAGGACCCATCTCAGGCGTATGCCGCTTGTCAAGTGCGTCTCTTTGATTGGCCTGCATTCGATTTTCGTTGGCCAACTCGGCCAACGTTGACTCGTTTGGACTGAGCAAGTGCAAAGGAAACGGTGCTGCCGTCTTCAGCAGGGGCGGCACCTCGTGAGCCATCCTCATGAAGCTCAGATCTGGACAGAACACTGATGGCGGGCAAGTGCTGCCAGTGGTCTTGGCTTCAGACTGAGCTGAGCACTTACGCACATACAGGGGTGGGGCTGATGAGCCGTTGGTCACACTGGTGGTCACTACTGTGGTCACCAGTCGTCCATTGTCCATCGAGCTGGTCTGCATTGACTGGTTCGTCACATACACTGGAACCTGGGTACCCGAATCACGCAGGTTCGATGGCAGATGAGGTGAGGAAGAAGTCTCCATCAGGGTGGCGAAGGTTCTGGGTGGCTTTGACGGAGCAATTCTCATCACATGGCCAGGTAACATAGCCCACCGGTCTCTCGCACTTCCAGGTTCTTCCTCAGAGCGTGTACTGCGAGCACTGGCTGGAGGTGTTGTGGCCTGCACTCGCTGTATACCCTGTGTGGACAGTGGAACATAGCCAATCTCATTGTGGTTCACATCCACATAGCGTCCATTTCCAACATAAAACTCTGCATACTCGTAATCATCCACCATGGCAGGAGTGGGCTGGTAGTCCGTTCTTTGGTTGTCATCCTCTGAGATCTGTCGAGTGCCTGTACCTGTGGCATAGCCTGAAGAGTCCTCATCGTCCGGCGAGTCATCTGGCAGCGTCAAATTGAATCGGTTCCTGAACGCATGCAATAAGCTCAGCTTCTGGTTGTTGGATGTCTCCTGGTGTTGACTGACAGTCAGATCAAAGATAGGGATCTCTTGACGGCTCATCATTCCCTCTCCAGCCCCCATGGCAATGTGCACAGGAGAGCCCAGATTTGGCAGACTGCTGCTTTTAGGGGCGTGGGTCGTCTGCGGCTCCTGATTGAATGCCTGCACATCATAGGAACGTCTGATACGTCCCCAGGTTGTCAAACAAGCCGATTCTTCAAATCTCTGACGGTTATTACACTGTCTGTGCTCAATAACGTCAGCTGCCGAGCTCAGCTGGGCATCGCGATAGTTGTCAGGGCTGGTAACTCCGGTCTGCCTGCTGGGCGCCAAACAACTGTCGTTCATGCGCGAGGTGGCAAAGGTGAGGCAGTAGTCAGTCTTGCGCGTTGCGCACACGGCCTTGATGTGCTCAGGGTCAAGTGCACTGGCATCGAGACTATCTGTCGAAATAAAGCCCATTGCTGCTGCGTTCTGCTCTTGGTGGAGTAGCAACTGAACTGCAGTCTCTTCTGACTCTATGGCAGCAGAAGAGAAGAGAGATTCGCCGCTGGACAACTCCAAACTGCCTTTCATAGGACCTTCCAGGTTAGGAAGGGAAAACACACCACAGTTATCATTCCAGTCACGTTGGTCCAGACATTCCTCGCCTATGGACGCCCAGAATTTAGCTGTTTGTTGTTGTTCCTCGGTGACGGGCGCCTGGTGTTCTATGTAGGCATTGCGCGGAAGGGCCAGTATCTCACGCGTTGCAGACACGGAGTCAAAGTCAAGTTCGGCGATATTTGCGTCGAAATCGGTCGCCCATTGGGCCTGCTGTCGCTTGAACCAGGAGGCGCTGAGCACAGAGGTCGGCTGGAAATGATGGGGTAGAGGTTGCGTGGCTACGGGACCGCGGCCCGTATGAGGGTTAAAGTCCAGAATGAGATGCATGTCGCCCGCTTCGTCCTGAAACAATCCGGCGTTAGATTAGCAAAGACGGTCGTAAAATCTTGGCACCGAAAATACTCATAAATCTAGCTAGGCAAAAGCGTTTACCGGACCTGAGCATAGCGCCGGAGCAAGGACCGAAACAAGACTAAATAGGGCTAAAGCAAAACCAATAAGAACCTATAAAACTGTCCTAAGAGCAAGTGAGAGAGTCTTCGACCAGCCCAACCCCAATAATGAAGCGCTTAATAGCAAGCTGCTGAGGAGATGAAAAAATAGCCCGGTCTCCTGTTTCCGATATCAATTAGCTTCGTTTCTCCTAAGATCAATACCGGTGAGCCTGGCACAGTCATGGCCAGAAACTCGCTCACAGTCAGTCGTCAGTAGTAGGCCTGCCTGCCTGGTGGGGCGGGCAGTGGCACAGAGCAGAGAGAGAGAACGCAATAATAACGCCGGTTTGGCGATGGCAGGCCAGGCGGCAGCAAAAGATGGCAGACAGAAACCAAATGACAGACAGGCGGCAGGGCCGGGCCGGTTGCGCCGGGACCTTTTTAAACACTAAACCATGCACAGCTGCGGTGTAAATGATTCAGAATGGCACTAATGCACTCTTTTTATCGATCGCCAGCGATGACGTACTCTTTCTACTTCTAAACTACCGGCCACTTCAAATTCCTACGGTGCGCGCCCCGCCCACTTTGGGTAATTGGTACGTGTGCCGAAAAGGAAAGAACGGCCTACGCATGACTGGCGCCTAAAAATGCCAACAGCTGAGTATTAGTGATTCTTTGTCTGCAAAAAGACAAAACAGCAATGAAAATTGGGGGTACTTGGGGTACAGAAAATGCAAAATGCAAAACAGCAATGAAAATTGGGGTGTTGTGTGCTCAAACTTTTTGGACTAAAATTGTTTGACAAATAATTTCAGGGGTGTGGCCCTATTCAAAGAAAACTTCATTTCTTCAAAACTCTGAAGTCTGAGAGATGTAAAGTTTCTGAGGCAATCCTATCTACATTGGTTCATTTCATTGTTATTGCAAGCCAAGCAGCGCACGTGCCGAATTCAGATTTGCCCTGTCTGCACTCTAGCTAGCCTCATTTAATTTCAGCGCGGGGTGTATTAGTGGATTGGTTCGAGTCGGTCCCTGGCGTGCGTCAAAAAACGGCACCGTATTTCCTTCAAACCAAGCTTATCGGCCGACCAAAAAGTAGGCGCAGCAGCCTCCACCTAGCATTCCGTTCGATTTATGCGCCAGCAAGCAAGCAAATAAACCGGCCGTCCGTCCACTCTATGCATATCTGACTAGCGGATCAATTTCGGATAACAAAGCCGAACCTGGATGAACGATCCATCCTGGGACGACCGGTGGCCAGGACTGTTGGAGTTGACGTCGCTGTGCTTGGCCGGCGTATTTTCACGGCTCAATCCCTCAGTCAACATTTGTCTTCCACTCACATGACTTTGAGATCAGCGGAGAAGGGAAGTCTAGAAGAAGAGAAAAAGTAGCGGTTTATTCTCCAATCAAATCATAAGGGTCTGGGCGGGGGCCTGGCACTAACGCCGGCTAAAGCAGGGTGGCCGCTTCTTGCACTAGCCGGCCAGCTAGTCGGCCCGACTGCGTCTGAAGAAAATCGATAACTAGGAAGTCGGCCCACGGCTCTTATCGGCCGCTGCCTGGTAACAACTGCCGGCCCGGCGCTGACGTCGGACACAGCCTCAGTTGTCAGTTGGCAGCATTGTTTTGGCACTCCAGACAGTGCCTCAGTCCCCCGACACTTGGAACCCAAAAAACAATCGCTCTCTAATTCACTCCGCTTTCTCACTTTTCACCGCTCTTATCTAATGTTTTGCAACTACTCTTGAGGCTTACCTATTGTAAATGATGATAGAATGGAAATTACAGACGCAGCAAATTACGCACTTTCGATTCTACAGGGTGTGCCAAAAAAAAACAACCCAGCAGAGTTTTTGCTGTAGCAACCGCAAACCTCAACCGATTTGAATGAATGCTTTTTTAAATAAAAGATAAATAAATTATTGAAAGAACAATGAATCGCTTATTATGATAGCCTGCTTAGTTCCTGAGATATTTGCCCTCAAAATCAAAACAGAGATTTTGGCAGTGAACAAGAGTGATAAACACAACCCAGCAGATTTTTTACTTTTGCAATCATGAATCTTAACCGATTTGAATGAATGCTTTTTTAAATGAAAGATAAATAAATTCTTGAAAGATTGATGTACCGTTTATTAAGATAGCCTGCTTAGTTCCTGAGATATTTGTCCTCAAAGTCAAAACAGAGATTTTGGCAATGAACAAGAGTGATAAAGAACAGTACAGCAGTTTTTTTACTTTTGTAAACATGAATCTGAACCGATTTGAATGAACCCTTTTTTGAATGAAAGACTGATAAATTCTTCAAAGATTGGTGCAATTTTTATTGAGATTCGCAGTTTAGTTCTTGAGATATTTGCCTTCAAAGTCAAAACAGATTTTGGCAAAGAACAAGAGCGATTCCGTGGCATTTCATAATAAAGCAGATTCCTACTGCTGGGGCTAATGATACTTTAGTGTTGAAGTAAACAGAGTTTCTGTGTCACCTGTGAAGCCTCCAAGAGCCCTTAGCAGTAGCAGGAATCCGTTTTATTACGAAGTGCAGAATAATAAAAATATCCCTCTTGTTCACTGCCAAAATCACTGTTTTGATTTTGAGAGCCAATATCTCAGGAACTAAGAAGAGTACATTAATGAAAATTCCAGCAATCTTTTAAGAATTTATTTATCTTTAATCTAAAAAAGGATTCATTCAAATCGGTTGAGAATTGCGGTTGCTACAGCGAAAAATCTGCTGGGTTGTTTTTTTTTGGCACACCCTGTATATCGTGTCACTACATACGTACGAACGCTAATGCCGTGTCTAGGTATTCCAAAGCCGCCTACACACTAGAATATGTACAGTACACTGAATGTACAAGGCGCATAGTAGATAATAATAGCACTAATACTATACAATGCCACTCTGTCGTCGTATGTACAATGTTCTGAAGCTCTAATACTTTTAATTACAACCTAAATAGATCGAATAACATGTTGTGATCACTTTAGACAACACCACTCACGTAAACCCAATAAGAGTAGCGAACCTAACGTGCTAGAACTCTCTCGAAATCACCCCTAAGACGAACACCTGTTTGCCTTCACAGAGACTCAACGCGTTGAAAAATATAGTTAGTACGTATAAAAATTCTACACGTCACAAAGAGTACTCAAAATGTGTATTTTTCTGTATGTGTATTTATTTGATCAGCAAAATTCGATAAAGTATGCAACAGAATTTGAAGCTTTAGACGCTTTTGTGTACTAAAGAGAGACAAAAAATCCTCAAAGCTTCCAATGGCTCTAAGTAACTCAACTTCAAAGCTATCCCAATTTTAAAACAGCTGACTATGAGAGATATGGTTTTCTAGTATTTTCGCTCAAAATCTGGCCAACACTTTGCATTTTCTGTACGATACACATACACATAAATACACAAAATACACGTAATTTTTCTGAATGTGTATACACAAATTATCATACACATTTGCCAGTGATTTGTGTGTGTATACACATACACATTCTCAAATTCCAATACCAGACAACAGTAATATGTAAACGAAGAACACAAATTAGCCGAACTAAATGGCGAACGCATAGACGAACATACTCAACAGAAAGAGTACCTCAAATTTTTATAACTTGTCCGCAGGTATTGTGTTGGTTGGCTATCCTCCGTAGGACTTAAGGTGATGGTTTCAAACAGTGATGGAGCAAATCTGGTCAAAGTGAATATTGTAGGTGGTATAGTAGGATTGGTAAACAAAGTTGCACTGTAACTAGCGGACCATAAACATTTACATTGTACGTGCCCAAGCAGGCATGGAAAAGGTCAAACAGGGAGAAGGAGGAGATCTTTTAAAACTGCCTTCTAGACGTGTCTGTCTAATTGTTGTTGGGCGGTCTGCGCTCCACAAAGAACAGCAGACAGGTGGTGGAAGTGTTTAGAGAAGAAAGAAAGCACAACAGAATACGCAGTTTAACGCGCTACTTAAAGGCCAGTAAGAGCTCGTCAGATTGTTTAGGCTTCTTCACAGCCGCCCCTCTCCTCTCCACTTCAGCGGCTACCGCAACTTCTCAAGGGAGCTCGTTTAGTTATTTATGACCACTTTAACAGCTCTTCTTCACTGTTACATTCTGCACTGTAACACAACGAAACAGATACGTGATTTACGTACATGTTCTTATTGATACGATTTTGTTCTGTCCATCTGGTATGCGTGACGTAGCCGTGATATAGAATAACTGATTCAACCAAGTCTGAGAATCATGAATGTATGGATGGACCACAGTACGTAGTGTGGGTTTATACAGGGTGTGTCAAAAAAAAACAACCCAACAGATTTTTTGCTGTAACAACCGCAAATCTCAACCGTTTTGAATGAATCCTGCTTTAAATGAAAGATAAATAAATTATTGAACGACTGGTGTAGCTTTTATTAAGCTGCGTTGCTTAGTTCCTGAGATAATTGCTTTAAAATCAAAACAGAGATTTTGGCAGTGCACAACAGAGATTAAAACAACCCAGCAGATTTTTTACTGTAGCAGCCGCAAATCTCAACCGATTTCAGTGAGTCCTATTTTATATTAAAGATAAATTAATTCCTGAAAGTTTGGTGAAGCTTTTATTAAGATATGATGCTTGGTTCCTGAGATATTTGCACTCAAAGTCAAAACAGATTTTGCCTATGAACAAGAGCGATATTTATTATTCTGTTGCACTTCATAATAAAACCGATTCCTACTGCTCAGGGCTAACGTAACGAGGTTTTTCTGGTGCCACACATGCTTGGTTACTTCATTTGTAAAAGTCTTGTTGCCCTTCAGCAGTAGGAATCCGTTTTGTTGTGAAGTGCAGCGGAATCGCTCTTGTTGACTGCCAAAATCTCTGTTTTGAGTTTGAAGGAAAATATCTCAGGAACTAAGCATCGTATCTTAATAGGGCCTTCACCAGTCTTTCAAGAATTTATTTATCTTTCATTTAAAGCAGGATTCATTAAATCGGTTGAGATTTGTGGTTGCTACAGCAAAAAATCTGCTGGGTTGTTTTTTTTGACACACCCTGTATATCCAAATATACAATACAAATTTGTGTAAATATACAAATGCTTTGGATATACATACGCAATAGCAAACAATGCATATATGCATGGTTTTTGGCATGTATATATGCATATGCAATATCATAAATATGCATGCAAAATTCCAATATGCAATAGTCATATGTAAATTGACCCTGATATCAAAATTTTGCATATTTTTTGTCAAAGGCGTCGCTGACTTTTCGTGCTGTATACTTATATTCTGAAGAACGGTAAACGATTCAAATGCAGGGCTGGCCATAAAAAAAGACCGCCTGATCTTTTCTCGAGTTTACTGAATAATTTCAAATGGGCGCCATTCTGTCAATTTTCAACCGAATGAAAAGATTTTTGGCACGACTATTATTATTTGTTAAGAGTTTGTTCTGGCCAAGACCTAGCCAGATAGCCTTCTGTAGCCTCGAGTTATACCCTTCCGAAATCATGAATCATACGAAATGGCGGCCATTTTAAATTATTCGGAAAACTCGAAAAATAGCCGGCCAGGCGGTCTTTTTTGGCCAACACTGCAGTTCTTTTCTCTATTTGACCATAAAGTACTCCTCCAAAAAGTACAAATTTCAAACAGAGCTATTTTGGATTGGTGGATTTCTGGTTTTGAGCTGAGCAAAAAATGAAAGAGTTTGTTTAACGAATTTGCGAATTTCTTCAACCACCTCATTGCTACATGATTATCCGGAGTTTTTAGCGCAATTGTTCAAACAACGTGATAAAATGAACATCACAAAATGGCCAAACAGACTGGATTTCGGTGTTTAGGATAGTCGCCACGTTTTTGCTAATTTTTCATCAAATTAAAACTAAAAACCTAGTTTGTAAAACTAGGACAGGACTACAAACACCTAGTTATACCAAATTAGATCGACAAATTTCAACATACAGTAATTTAAACAGTAATTTAGCCAAAAATCTGTAATGTCAACCATTTTTATCTAAAAATTACGAAATGAGCTGTTCTTTCATGCCAAACTGTGTTTCCCCTCTTGTTTTTTCCAGATGAGGTCTGTATCTGTAAAACAGGTATGCCTAGTAAATGCTGAAGATTGCATAGACATTCCACCAAAACTCGAAAATGCTTGGAAAGCGTCCAGTTATCGATTTCAGGCCGCCTTGATAAAATATGCAAATATACAAAAAATATGCGCATATCTCATTTTTGCATGAATGTATGAATGAATGTTTAATACACGTCCAACAGAATAACAAGCAACTCAGATCAAGGGGAGGGCGTGGCCGTTTGTCCGACGAGTGCCCTTCCCCGCAAGTACTCAGAAAAATCTAACTGCTGAACTGAGAGTTGCATTTTTGGGGCCCACTCGAACACGTGCCCTAAATCGGTCCTGAGACTAGGGATGGCCAAAGCACGTTCGCGCCGCGCCGAATAGAAAATACAAAATCACAGCCAAAAAGTGGTCGAAAACCGTTTTTGCAACTTCAAGCGCAAATGCTTTTTTGTGTTCCGTTATTGATAGGGGGATGTGATGTATTTATATGAAACAGAGTGTGAGCTATCGAATAAGATGCATTTTGAATCATAATTCGGCCGTTAAAGGGCATTTTCCTCTCGAAAACTGAATTCGTCGTTTTTCAATGGCCATTTTCTGCTAAAAGGAGAGTTAATTCAAATTTTGTTCAACCGGCTTTAAAATCAGCGCAACTCGTTACCTATATAGCACCGCATTTTTTCTTTCCGCACTTCGGCATGGTCCCCACAAATTTGATTCTTTCTTAACTACTTCTTTACGTTTTAGCGTAAATTTTGCTTGTAGCGCGAGTTATTCAAATCTGTTGCCCATAATTAAAAATGGTACCAAGTGCGCCATACAAAAGTTCTTCACAGACGGACGCTTTTAGATCGCATTTTTCTGATTTTTCATGTAATC
Organism: Sabatieria punctata; assembly: GCA_030248155.1. Classification (NCBI taxonomy): domain Eukaryota; kingdom Metazoa; phylum Nematoda; class Chromadorea; order Araeolaimida; family Comesomatidae; genus Sabatieria; species Sabatieria punctata. Next base: position 43,610 of record JASANB010004147.1, read on the forward strand.
AAGTGCGGTTTTTTGCGTAAATTATCGCATCCGGTCATGTTATCGGCGGTTTTAGCATAATTTTTTTGCTGTAGCGTGAATTTTTGAAAAACATTGGCCATACCTACTGAGACGTTCATTTACAACCCCTTTAGGAACCGATAAATATAACTTGGCATCATCAGCATACAGCTTAATATTGGAAAATTGGAGTACACTTTCCAAATCATTTATATAAATCAGAAACAGCACTGGACCCAGAAGACTACCCTGTGGGACACCTGACCCAACCAAGCTTTCAGGAGATTGAAAATCATTATCAATACAAACATACTGCCTACGATAACTCAGGTAGTGTTTTCAAGCTTTCTGAGACCCCAAAACGCATCAACTTACTGATAAGTTTCTTGTGGGATACACTATCAAATGCCTTTGCTACTGTAAGTATATAACATCAACAGTTTCCCTTCTATCTATTGCTGCTGTCCAGTGTCCAGTCATTCGAACTTGCCAGTAATTGCGTTACAGTAGACCTTTTGCTCAAAAAACCGTGTTGGGAATCTGAGATTAACCGATTTTCTCTTAAGAAAGTCACTATTTGGGCCCTTATTATGGATTCCATAACTTTACTGGCACCACAAAGCAAGGCTATAGGTCGAAAGTTCTTTGGATTTGATACTAACCCTTTCTTATGTAGGGGTATTACCGTACTTTAGAAAATTTCCACTGCTCTGGGACAACGCCAGATGCAAAAGAAAGGCAAAGGATCCGATTTAATGGTTCAGCTACTACTGTTGCTATGTTACGAAGAAAGAGTTCCTGAGTCCATGGTAATTATTTCATAGTTAAACTGGAGCGAATACAGCACTTTGTTAGAAAACCTGCTCAAATTATATAGCCATCGGTACAGTTGATGTATTGGCTAGACATGGAATCAAATGTTCAGAAAAGCAGATCAATCATGTAACGTAGAGGGAATAGAGGTCTCCAGTGAATTCGAACTGGCGATACAGGCAGCCTCACTTGGCAACGCGGTTTGCTTGTTGCGCTGCGAACACAAGTGGTCATGTGGCACTTTAGCACTGCTGTGTTTTCTCTATTCTACTACAGCACAAACGGACTGAGTACGTGGACCGACATTTTACTTTACCGGGTTTCCGTTTCATCTTTCTCGCTCATTCATTTCGCTCGCTTCGTTTTTACGTCTTTCGCACAACTGTTATTCGCTTTAGCGAATGCGTACGGTACAAAATCGAAATTTAATCAACTGAACCAGAATTATTCAATAATTCTTATAACCGCACAATCTACTTTTCTGTTTACTATGTATACGTTCATTTGCCATTTTCAATCTAATAATTAAATAATCAAACTTGCTATCTAAACGGAGCCTAAATATAGGCCATTCACAATCCACTCGGTTTCTGCTTTGTTAAAAAATTTTCGATTCTCTTAGATCCGTTCGTTTCTAGCTACCGTACTCGACATAGTCTTTGGTTTTTCAACACGAAAACATCTATCTTCTAACTACGGTAGCCAATTTTCAGAGATGGAATGGAAGTGGCGTAGCGGCGCCGCTGTTTTTCGCAAAAAGTGGCAATTGTGGGACACTATCCCCGCACATTAGCGAAAACCTAACTGATTAAGCTGAGGCTAAGATTGATCCTAAAAGTACGTTTAAGTTCATCCTAAGCCTAATCCCGATCAATGTCGAAGCTTAAAACTTGATCACAGTGCTGAACAGAAGCTGTTAACTTCCAAATTGGTGGGGGTAGTGTCGATGTATCAAAATCGGAGCATCAGTGCGTCATGCATAAGTGAAATGCACGCTGCTTCCCTCGCAATTCGCCACGGAAACCTAGCTTAGTCTGTACAAGGTATAGTTTGAATAACGGCCGAATTTACTCCAAATTCTGGAAGAAATATTTTCCAGAGACGTTTGGAAGAGCGGGCTGTCAAACAAAACTGGAAGAACGCGTTTAGAGAGTGCGTTCACTTTCTCAAATATATTTTCAGCGTTCAAAGATCAGTGCGAGGCTCTGAGTAAACCGTCGCTGTTTATGGATAACTACTGTTACGCCCGCTCAGACACTATACAATACGGTCTGCCTTTGCCAGACACAGTCTGCTCCGACTTTCCAATCGTATTCCACGCCTTCATAAACACCTACCAGAAGCTGCAATTAATTGCCGAACACGTCATAGCGCCTGTAAGTACTGGTTGGATATTGTAAAATCTGGTCGTCTGCTACCGAATTACGTGTATGCTGTTGTTTGTTTATACGCATTATGCAATATTATTACGCGAATTATGCATTTGAAATTTGAATGCATTACGCAAAACCCATTTTAAGCACATGCATTTGAAATTGGTTTGCAATATCAATACACATTTTAGGAGCCACATTTTATAAAACCGGGGCAGGTCGGCGAACAAGAAAAATTCTGACCTATAGTTTTTATTTGATAAATCGATAGGTCTATGGTAGAAAATAACACACGAGAAATATTTTCACTCGACTGTCACTAATATGCAAATTAGGGCCAAAAACGTGTTTTTCCAGCCAAATTCGGTGTTTCTTTTATTTCTCCCGCATGCGTTGACGGATCGGGCTGATATTTTCAGTAATAATGATAGGTATCTTGGGTGTTGTACCCGTAAAATTTGAAGAGGATCGGCCAAGGTTGAGCTCGCAAATTATAATTTTTTGGGTTCTGGGAAAAATTCGAATTTTGCAAAAAAAGGTACATCGAAATTTTCGACCAAACTTTCAGTGTAGGTTGCTTAAGTGTCCCTCAAAGTAACCCTCTTTTCCCGTTTGTGGACTTTGTCTCTGTTTCGAGAAATTAATGTTCGAATTTTCATGCACACGTTGGTAGAAAAAACCGAAATTTACCTCCAGCCTTCGTTTGAGCAGACGGATCTTTTAGCGTTCGGTCTCTCATGAAAGAGCGCGCAATGGCCGATCGATTGGTTGGTCGCCGGCTAGAAACAAACCACTGAGTCGGGTACTGTAAGAGTTTAAAGTAAGCGAGTCGACCACACTGCAATATTTTTCATGTTTTGAGTTTTATCATGTTGTTATCATGACCTTTGCCTCAAATTGGGATTGAAAAGAGTACGTAAACTTTGGAGAAAGCTCAGCATGCTTCTAGTAAACTATTTTGAGGCAAAAACCATATTAAAAATGGAGAAAATCGCAGTATGCTAACTGAACTCGCCCACCTTAAACTCTTCGAATACCCAACTCAGTGATTTCTTTTTGGTCGATGAAAACTCAATCGATTGGTCCTTTGCGCGTTCTTTAAAATGAGGTTCAGAGCTAACAGATCCGTCTGCTCCAACGAAATGTAAAGGTAAATTCGGGTCATCTTGTTTTTGATTAGAAATTACTGTGCATTAAAAATGGATTGTTCTCGTGAAATATGAAAGCCGAATTTCTATAATTCTTGGACAGGGTAACCTTGTATGACACGCTACATACACTCCTTTTCACACTTTAGGAGTTTGCTTTGGTTCAGAGAAATTCGACTCTTATACCTCTTAACAAAAATTGAAACCCCAATCAGAGTGTTGAAAGGAAAACAGTCTTTGAAACTATCTGCTAGTATAAGTTTGTCAGAAACACACAGAAAACTCAAAAAACAGTTATGTCAGATGAGGCGTCAAAGAAACGGCCGAAAACTGCTTCCCCTAAAGCAGCAAGGGCCAGAATTCTAAAGCCCTTAAAAGAAAAAATCAAGACCTTATGGCCCAACATGTCAACCAGAAACCGGAACAGCATCAAGTCACCTTGATGAGAATTAGGCGATTCTGAGAATTGAGATTTGTGGTATAATTTATTATTATTTGGTTGTTGCTTGTATTATATTTTTAGGGCAAGACCAATCGTGCTAATTAGACTCTTTGCTTGAGCTATCAAGTGGACTTCTCGCAACCCTGCAGGAGAATTTTCCAGAAATAATCGGCTTTGGCTGTTGAGAAAATTTTACTCTTGTGTACTAATCAGTGTAAATTAGAATGGGACCCTGTTTTACTGCTTTTTTTAAACCATTGTCTTGTACATTTGCACTAAACTCAGAGGTTTCATACAAAGCTCGACGTGCCTTTAACGACCATTTTTCAAATACTTGAAGAAAAGCCGTCAAACAAAACCCAAATCTGCCAATGTACAGCGTTTTCGAAAAGGTTCCATATCAATTGAGAGAGCCTTGAGGTGGCCCCGCTGTGCGTTTCACATTCAGCTCTTTGAATAATGGTTGCTGAGGCGCGCTGAACCTTCTCCAAACTTAGCATTCACTTTCCATTCGGATTTCGAGGCAAAAGTCATGATAAACAACATTACAGATAACAGAACTCAAAAACCTGAGAAAATCGCAATGTGATCGACTCGCTCATTTTAAACTCTTACAGTACCCGACCCAGTGGTTTGTTTCTGGCCGGCGACCAACCAATCGATCGGCCATTGCGCGGTCTTTCAAGCTAGACCGAACGCTAAAAGATCCGTCTGCTCTTACGAAAACTGGAAGCAAATTCCGGTTTTTTCTACCAACGTGTGCATGAAAATTCGAACATTAATTTCACGAAACAGAGACAAAGTCCACAAAGGGGAAAAGAGGGTTTCAATCAATCAATCAATGTTTATGCCGTCTGCTCTACACCAGTAAAACCAGTAAACGAGCGGTTTACTTTGAGGGACACTTAAGCAACCTACACTGAAAGTTTGGATGTACCTTTTTTTTGCAAAATTCGATTTTTTACAGGACTTCAAAATTTGCATCTCATTATAATTTGCGATCTCAACCTTGGCCGATCCTCTTCAAATTTTCTAGGTACAACACCCACTATACCTAGCATTATTACTGAAAATATCAGCCCGATCCATCAACGCATGCGGGAGAAATAAAAGAAACACCGAATTTGGCTGGAAAAACACGTTTTTGGCCCTAATTTGCATACTAGTGACAGTCGCGTGAAAATATTTCTCGTGTGTTATTTTCTATCATAGACCTATCGATTTATCAAATAAAAACTATAGGTCAGAATTTTTCATGTTCGCCGGTTATTAGGGGACCCGCCCCGGTTTTATAAAATGTGGCTCTTAAAATCTATGTGCTTAATTTTACATAACGCTGGACAAAATTATACCGAAAATACGAAAACTTTGCTAAATTCCTTAATTTAAATTGGTTGTTCTCGGCATATTTGCAAGCAACAAGCTGCTACATTTTTTATGAAATCTCCGCCATGTGGCGGATAATAGGAGGATATACGCGTAAGTGTTTTTGTGCTGTGACTTCACATGATTAATTAGGGCACTCCTGTGGCCTAACTCGCGCCTCTTGAAATTGTTTGTTCGCAAATTTTGTACTCGTTTTTTACCGTCAGCAGAACGATCAAACAGGGCTTGTTTTAGTTATAGGCATGGATAAATCTATTGCATTCAACAATACGTCACTCTACAGCTTTTTTAGCGTAAATAGTTTAGCAAAAAACAAGAAATAATAGTTAGACAGTATATTTTTGCAATCGCGCTGCGAATCATAAATATTCGGTATTATTCGGTTCCGAAAATCCTATTCGGTATTCGGTATTTTTGTATTCGGTTGCATCCCTAGCACATCCTTTTAAATACTCACAGAGGGTGCTAATTCATCATTAGTCTATTGTAATATCTAAAAGTTGTTGCGATCTTGCCAGTTGCCAAATGTTTAATGAAGTGAGAAAAATTTGAGGAACATTTTTAACTCAATGGTTGAGTCCTTTTAGAAGTTTCTCGGCTGTAAACCGTGCTTGCAATGTTTCAAGAATAAGAATGACTAATAGTCAACAAACAGTTCATGGAGTGCGGAAAACGATCCTAATTGGTGCAAAAAGCTTTGTTGAAAATTACACATTAGCCATTACGCATTATACAAATTAAGCATTCATTTTCCCGACTAATTACGCATACGCATTATGCATTTGTACGTATATGCATTCGAAAATTCCTATATTAAACAACTATAGGTGTAAAGCATTGCTTTAAGACCACGAACCAGCATTTTTGGGTGGGTCTGAAACAAGGCAGCACCTCAGATGAGCCGACCGGAGGCTATTATTGGCGCAAATTGTTCCTTGGCGGTCAGTACGTTGACCTCCCATGGCCCTACGAACTGACTCTCTGGAACAACGTTGTCGGAAACCCCTCCAACCTCGACCCCCCTCCTCCGCCGCCCATTACGCACCCAAAAACAGCCAGCTACTTCCTGGTCTACATCCCCTACAACCAATATAGCGGTTTCTATGAAAGTTCCTATAACGGCATGTACAGATACATAATCTGTCAGTACAGCGGTAAGAGCTTGATTTGGTTGTTTGGCAGTTTAATAAGGCTTCTTTAGACCCAAACCCTCCTCCCCTGCGTGCCCAATTCAACATGAAAGGCAAGGATATGCGTTTGCACAACCTCACCGTCTACTCGGAGTTCACGGGAGTGGCCAACTCGGGTCAGTGCGGCATAAAGTGCAGTCGCGAGAGGCTGGTCTGTGAATCGTTCAGTTACAACGAGCAGACCGGTCACTGCCTCCTGCACATGGTCGAATGGAATTTCAAATGGCGCGCCTTCAATGCCCATCTGGCCGCCCCCGGCTACGAATTGTGGTCGCGCCGGCGTCAGCTCCTGTGAACTCAGCAACTACAGTATAGATAAAAAAATGTCCCATCGCTTTTTCGTCATTCTCAGTCACTTCTTTACCGATTTGGCTCAAATTTTCAGCAAAAATTAACAACATGGTTGGCTAAATATTCTGCAAGTGTGGTGCCAAAATTCCGACTCGTACTGGTTTTATGACCCGAAAACTAGGAATGAGGGTGGTCCACGCAAATTTATTTTTTTTTCGGTAATGCAAGGAGTACAGGCCTGAAACTTGCAGGAATGATTGGTGTTGCTATTGGACATAACATACTAAGCGGGCAGCCCTGTAGCTCAAAGGGCACTAAAATGGGGGAATTTCAAAAACATGAGTGAAAATCCCATAGTTAAGAAATCCGCACCTTGTAGAATCAAAGCACTGAATCTGTGGTTAATCAACACAGATTGTAGCAGGAAGTTCGACAAATAAATGAACCTGATATTTAAGCTCTGTTCCACACCATAGAAACCCTGCAGCGTTTTTTGAAAATTGAAAATCTTTAGAATCGTCATTTTGCGGGTTTTACGAAGAAAAGTCATATTTCGTCATGTTTTTGAAATTCCCCCATTTTAGTGCCCTTTGAGCTACAGGGCTGCCCGCTTAGTATGTTATGCCCAATAGCAACACCAATCATTCCTGCAAGTTTTAGGCCTGTACTCCTTGTATTACCGAAAAAAATAAATTTCTCCCTCATTCCTAGTTTTCGGGTCATATAAAACCAGTACGAGTCGGAATTTTGGCACCAAACTTGCAGAACATTTAGCCAACCATGTTGTTAATTTTTGCTGAAAATTTCAGCCAAATCGGTAAAGAAGTGACTGAGAACGAAACGCTTGAGTGAAGGCCGAAAAAGCGATGGGACATTTTTTTATCTATACTGTATTTTACCTACGTACTGCATCACGCTGTGCAGTGCTGTCAGCCTTTTCCAAACCACAACTCCTGTTCGCCAATTGTGTGCTTTAGGTGAACACAATTCACAATGTAGGCGAACAGTTGGTGATTTCGAAAGGGCCGAACAAATGAAGCTACTCGCTATTGTTTTCGATCTATGTACGTCTTGTATTGTTTCTTGGCTTGAAAGAAGCTCTTGTGCCCAAGAAAAACGCGTCGGCAGTCGCGAAAAAACTCGTGAGGCAAGCTCCAGTGAATCTGATTGGCTACTAGAGTCTCATTGGTCACCACCAGTGGCGTGTCCAGGGGGTGTTGGCATACATGTACTAGGAGGTTTGGGGGTTATCCCCCCAGTGGCGTATCCAGGATTTTGGAAAGGGGGGGGTGTAAAATTTTGAAAGTGCGTGGTTGGGCCGCTGGCCAACCAGGGTAAGAAAATTTAGCAAAGTTAGCCTTCAAAAACGCGTTTAAAACGCATTCCGAGCTTAAAATTAACAGAAATTACAAGTTTTAGTAGTTTATAATGGCCTGGTTGGGCTTCTGCCCGATCAGGGCGAGAAAATTTTGAAAATTTGGCCTTCAAAAACGCATTTAGAAGGCATTCTGAGCACAAAATAGACAGTTTTAGGACATAATTCATTAGTTTCTTATATTTTTGACAGACTTTTTCTTCCTACCTCCACCACAAAGGGGGGTGTACACACCCTACCTACACCCCCTGGATACGCCACTGTACACCCCTAGCTAAAAAGGCCAAAGCCCCTCACCCCCCAAGAGTGTTAAGCGACCCCCCCCCGACCCAAAAATACAAGTACTAGTAATGGCTCCAGTTCTAACTAACTGGCTCAGAAATCACTAATTTTTAGCCTAAGATTCGTTTGAAAAGCCTTTGGAAACCGAATTTTGCGTTTCCACTGCCTGATGTTTAAGCGAAATCGTTGTTTTAGGAAGCCCTTTTTGTCATTTTTTGCTTGTTTTTAGCTCTAAAACGCTATTTGACAGCTAAAAATAGCGATTTGGGCAAGTGGCCAGAGTACACAGGCGCAAATGGCTCAGACTGCTGTTGTGGCTAATACTTCTACCGCGTCGACAGCTCCCTATCCAAACTATTTGTTCCAAGCTTGAAGACTTCTGTAAAAAAGTGTTCTGTTCTGTGTTCGGGATTTGCGTTGAGATGCCTTTGTTAAGAGTCACTTAGGTTGAAATGGTCAATATTATTATTATTGTACAATGTTCGGTTGTCTGTCTCGCTGCTATTGTAAAGTGACGGCTGATCTTGAAAGCTTTACCTGTGGCTGGCAACTACTGACAGAATGCGGCAGACTAACTAACCTAGCTGTCCGATCCAGTGTTGTTCCCAGTAAATTTACTGAGTAAAAGTTACTCGGTACTTAGTTATTTTGAATTAAAGTAAGTACTTTTACTTACCGGTAAAAATTTTTCTTAATTTTATTTACTGAATACCGAGTTTCAATTTTGAATTACTCAATTAGAAAAAAATTCGGCAAACTCGGTACTCGGTACTCGGTAATTTACTGAGTTGTTTACTGAGTAAAAGCTTCTGCAATAGGTAGCTCATAGCATCTGTGCAGAAAATATATGGTTTTTCTTTCGCTAATCGATCTGCTAACGACGAAAATATACAATTTTTGCCAATTTTTTTGCGATTTTCACGGCTTGTGACATAACCTAAGCTTTGTTTGCGCGGTAGAGTTGCTATAATGAGGCGCGAAGACTATAGAAGTAGAAACTATATCTACCGTACTACTGTTAGCTCTATTTTGATTGACGTTTTTTGCATCAGTCTCATGAACTGTGAGGAAATGGCGAAAATTAGAGCAGATGTTCACTTTCCGGTTTGGCCAGACTTTGCAATTAAAGCCACATCCTCTAGTCACTATGTATAGTGTGCAAATTGTAAGGCTTTCCATACATGCTAATTAGCACAACAATACATAACGTGAAATAACACAAAACACGACTAAAATTCCGAAAAATCGAGCTACATTATCTTAAACTCATCAATCAGCACTGAAAAAGGATTCTAGTAGCTCAAAGCCATATCAGGTAAATATTTTCAGATAAATTGTAGATTTGTGAATTTTGAAGGTTTTACCGAGTTTACTGAATTGTTTACTGAGTACTTACCGGGTTTTCTTTGAAAAACCCAGTACTTACTCGTACTTACCGAATTTCAAAAAATCTGGATTTACTTACTGAATACTTACCGAGTTTTAGAAATTTGAGCTAGGCACAACACTACTCCGATCCGATCCGATGTGCGGGGGGCCTTACGGCCTGCGATCAGACTCGAGGTCCATTTCGCTTCCCCGTGATTCGTCATCTCGGACGTTGCCCTTCTTTCACTGCCAGCCACTCCTAGCCATGCTGCTGGGTGCCGGTCACCAGGAGGGCGGCCAGCGTGTCGATGATCATGATGCTGACAGCTCCCGACGGCCGAGGGCTCCCCGGCATAGTTGGTTTCTCAGACAGCTTCTGACATCGTTGATCTCTTCATCCAAAGGGGCACGCTTTGTGGACCGGCTCTCCCTGCAACGGCAGATCCAGTCGGTTCCCATTTTACCTACTCGCTGTAACCAGCTTTTAGCTTTTGGTGGCCTGGGTGAAGCGTTGTGCCGACGACCAACTCTTTGCAGCAAGAAACTTGCCGCGCCGAGAGGATGAACCACTACAACCGCTAGGGATGCAGGGGCCGCCGTGACTCAGAGGCAGCGAGCTACCCACTGAGCCAACGACGCGGCCTAACCTAGCTGTTGGCGCCGGGCACTTACCGGAGAGTTCCACTTACTATCCCACCCCACTTAATATCCCACTGGGATATTACATGGACCCTTCTTCCGCTTTATATCCCATGGGATATTACTTGGCGGCAATGTTTATGTCAGATTTGTAATAATTTTCTTCACACATGCATACTGTATCTATGATAAAACATTGTTCCGTTTAAAATCCCATGATGTTTCCAGTTGATATCCCATGGCTTTGTCCAGTTAATATCCCTGGGATATTATCTGGCGGCAATGTTTTCACTCAGAAACGTGATTTTCCGTGTTATATCGCCTGGGATACTAAGTGGAAAACTCCGGTATATATGCGTAGCCTTTGACCACGTCGGCCTTGAGACGTTTCTGGCAAATGAATGGCACGCTTTGTAGGCATTCCAGTATCGGCACTGGAGAAGATGCTTCAGATAGCATTCCAAAACATGTCTCCAACCTTTGCCTAGAGTACATTCCGAGCTACCGTAGTCAGAGGCTAGCACTTTCTTTACATTTTCCCTCCCACTAGGGAAAATGTCTGAAACATTTTGAAATGCGAAGACATTTTAGAAGACATCCAGTATTGTTGGCAGGTATTGAAAAAGTACCTAATATCAGGAATCAGATACAGGTATTTCAAAAATAACCGATCAGGTATCAGGTATAGGTAGGTATTCACAAAAATACAGGTATCAGTTATTAGGTATTAGGGCCCGTATTCATAAAACAATTTAGGACGTCGGATTTCCTAAATCTGGCCGTTTAGGACGCCGCGCGGGCCGTAGGACAATTGAAGCGTTCAGACGAAGAAATGCCTCAGTCCATAAATAGATGAAACGAGAAAAACGCGTTCAAAGTTTTCGAACAGCCTGAAATAAATTGTGCAAAATGCTATGGCCTAAAGTGTATTATGCCAAAAGAGGCCCATACCAGTGCTACTCTGCACCTGAGTTTGGGCCACCACATGTTTCCTGATTTGCATATTTTTTAAAATTTGTGATAGTGGACTTAGGCTGTTTTAAGGTCTAAACCATAAAACAGCCTAAGTCCATATTCACAAATTTAAAAAATAGCAGTAAGAGTAAGAGAGCAGTATAACTATTAGGCTTGATTGCCTTCCAGAACTCCGGGTAGTGGACTAGCAATCTTGCCATCAATCTGCAGCTTAAAAATAGAACTACAATAATCTGGAAAACCTACAGTACGTTGAGAGATTCGAGAATAATGAGCCAAAAGGTGGCCCAAAGCCCATATTAGTCTTCTAAAGCGACATTCGATCAAAGTTTCTTGACCTAGTCTATCGGTACTCTAAGGTCCCCGATTTTTAAGTCAAAACAATGATTATTGAATGAGAAATTTGATTTCAAAATTTTATCAACCTTAGTAAATGATGAAAAGTTTTGCGATTTTCAGACGTTAGCTAATTTACTCCAGAACTTCTAGGCGTACGCTAGCGTTCCTGCCACCATTCTGTAGCTTAACGATAGCGCTACAATAATCTGAAATGTAGAGCATAGATTTTAGGGATTACAGATAAGCTATTGGGGCTGAAAGGGGGGGGGTCGAAAAATTTTTTTCTTCAAAAACGCAATTCAACCGATGCTTCTTAAAGCAGTCAAAAAGTACTCTAGAACCCCCAATTTTTAAGTGAAAATTCTGATTAGTATGTAAGCCAGAACATCAAATTCGAATTTTTTATCAAATAGTTAAGCAGATCGATTACTGTATCCTCGAATTGAAGCATCAAATCTGGGATTCCTTTTTAGGGGTTTGAGAACTCGTCTATGCTATATAATGTATTGGTGTATCGACTTTCAGCTGTCCAGGCCAAAGTTTTAATTTTGTGTGTGAATATTGAGGCTCTTGACTTGGACTTAGGCTTTTCTTCAACTGAATTTCGAGCACTGTTAAAAAATTGCGTTGGTGTAACTTATGACATAGAATGTTTTCAGATTAACTAATTTGTATTTAACACGTCTGTAGTTAGGGGATTGTGCTGCCGAGTAGAACTCAATTTTTTCAAAAAGTGGACTGAGGCATTTCTTCGTCTGAACGCTTCAATTCATAAAACTTTGCTTAGGATGGCCGCTCTTAGGAAATCCTAGGGCGTAGGACGAAAACCTTAGGTAGGTAGGTCCATACATGTCGCTGGGTTTTTCCGTGGGGGGGGACCTTTTTGAAATCCCAAATAGGGTTTTGGGACCAAGTCCAAAGTGGGTTTTGCGACCTTTTTTGGGGTCCAAAAGTGGGTTTTGTCGACCTTTTTTTGGGGTAAAAAGCGGGTTTTGTCGACCTTTTTTAGGGATTCTGGGGCGAAAAATGGCTTCAAAACCCTATTTGGACCGAAAAATGCCTTAAAACCCTGTTTTTGCATTAAAAATGCCTTAAAAACCCTATTCCGGTTGAAAAAAATGAAGCAACGAATGTAATAAAAAGCTGTTTTGCGCTCAAAATACGTATTGAATATGAGTTTCAGCGATAAAATACAGATTGAAATGCGTTATATTGACTAAAAATAGTTCAGAGAACCCTAATATCGATTCTGAGGCACGCGCAAAACCCTGTTTTGACTTATAAGATTACTAAAAAACCCTAATTATTAGTGATTTGAATGCAGTTCTTAAACCCTGCTTAGGGTTTCTAATCAACCTAAAAACCCTCTCTAGGCTTTCTAGCCAGTGCTAAAACCCTGTTTTGAGTTTCAAACTAACCTAAAAACCCTAATCAGGCTTTGAAAGTAACCTGAAAACCCTAATCAGGCTTTGAAAGTAACCTGAAAACCCTAATCAGGCTTTGAAAGTAACCTAACAACCCTAATCAGGGTTTCAAAGCAGCCTAGAAACCCTAATCAGGGTTTAAAAGTAACCTGAAAACCCTAATCAGGCTTTGAAAGTAACCTAAAAACCCTGTTTAGGGTTTCAAAGTAACCTGAAAACCCTGTTTAGGGTTTCAAAGTAGCCTAAAAACCCTAATCAGGGTTTAAAAGCAACCTGAAAACCCTAATCAGGGTTTCAAAGCAGCCTAAAAACCCTAATCGGGGTTTAAAAGGAACCTGAAAACCCTAATCAGGGTTTAAAAGTAACCTAAAAACCCTAATCAGGGTTTTAGAGTAACCTGAAAACCCTAATCAGGGTTTCAAAGCCTTACAAAACCCTGTTTTGGGTTGTATGGTAGCCGAAAACCCAATTTTGTGCTGCAGAATGTATTGTCTGGGCTAAAATTTTCTTTACTTTGGAATCCAAAAGTGGGTTTTCAGGTCCCCCCCCAAAAATCCGCTGGGGGGACTTTTGCCAAAAAATCGGGCTTGGGGGGGCGGCCCCCCCTTTACCCCCCAACGACATGTATGGGTAGGTCGCCAGCTACCTACGGCGGCTTAGGACGTAGGTTTTAGCGTGCGTTGCATGCGATAAACACTCTTGGTTGCCTGTCTACCAACCAATATATCGGCTAGAAAACATAATTACAAACTTGAAATTAGTAGTAAACATTTAAATAGTCATGTTTTCATTGAAAATGAAGTGTTCTTAGCTTTTTACTTTCATACCCGTTTGCTCTGTATTATTGAAAAAACGGCTAAATTATGGTTACAGAACAGAAATGACTACTTCTAGACTCAAACTTGGGCTTCCGGTCGGTGCCAACAACAAAATATGAGTCAGGTTTGAATTTCCCTCCTAAACATGTCGTGTGGCGGTGGCTCAAACAGCTTTTATACCCTTCAAACTCCTAATATATCAAATCATTCCAAATTAGAAAAATTGGAAAGCCCTGACTGAACCGTAGCCGTCGTAACCAAGTGGTACGATAGGCCAGCAAGTGCCTGTTGAATGAAAAGGCAGGCGAAGTAGTAGATCATAGAGTTATGGCAATTTTATGAGGCTGTAGGTAGCTCTAGACGCAGCAATCAACAAGAACAACGGTAATAAATACAGCAAACGCATAGCATGGCAGACGTTGCTACTTTGAACATAACATATCATCCGGTATACAAGTGATATTATGATTATGACAATCCCATAAAACACTCCGTCGCAATCTTAGTAGTACTAATAGTAGTAGTAGTGCACAAGGCCTTCCATACAAAATTTGCATATTATAGAGCAGTTTCGCACAACACCTAGAAGACAACGGGCAATTGCTCTGAACCACCGACAGAACGGCTCATCTGATCACCAAGGAACAATCACAAAGCTTTTTAAGGAAATACAGAGCAGCAGTCAGTAGTACCACCAGTAGCGCATCAAAGTAAAATTTGGCGTAAAGTCAAGCCCCGACCACCTAAAGCGCAGAAACATAACAAACAACCCATAATGTCCAAGCGCACACTATTCTGCACATTATTATTATTATTTAAACTTTTGTCGGCTAGATAGGCCATGAAAGCTTCTCAAACACCAGCTAGCACTGATCCAAATATTTACATACAGCCGTGCGCAATAAGGACCGTAGCTTCAATGCACAATAGGAAGTCGTCTAAATATTTTTGAGCCATCGCAGTACTTATAGTAAAAAGGGGATAATAAGTTGGAAGGATTTGGAGTGTACGCTGTGCCAAACAATCCTATCCCCTTCCCCGAGCAAACTGAGCTAAGTACGATAGGAAAAATGAAAGTACCAGTAAGTAGGGCATTTTGTTGTGGTGGGTCATCTTGGAAAAAACTTATGGAAAAAACATGGAAAAAACAGGAAAAAAACCGGCTTGAGCTTTTTCCGGAAAACAAACAGCCCTGGTACCATATATGGTGCCGGTACCATAAACGGCGTTAAGTGCCTGACTGTTATAGGTACTTTCATTTTTTCTATCGTATTTAGCTTAATTACTCTGGGGAAGGGGCTAGCATTGTTTAGCAGAATGTAGGCCAGCAGAAAAAGTAAGCGTTGGTTGAAGGGGAAGAAACTGGAGAGAAGCCATCCATCCAGAGATCCTTATTAGGCCTCGGCCGTAGCTCAATCAACAACCACCGTCTATTACTCACAACTCCGCTGCTGTCACCTTGCTCAGCTATTCAACAGATAGCTGAGCTCGGCAACAGCACAGACGGATAGCAAATCAAAGTCTACACTCAAATAGACTGGTAGTGTAGTGTAGTAGAATATCAAGTAAAGTAAACTAGTTGTGTCTGGAGAGAGAGCGCACCAGTCTCTCTAACTCAGCCAGACGCAGGTCGTTCTCAGCTTTGTATCTGTCGAATTCCTGTCGCAGCTGCTCGAATTTCCAGAGAGGCACCGAATCGGCCGGAGCCGCTTCTCCTTTCAGCTCCTCCATCACCTTCGGCACAGCCGGCGGCGAAACCGGAAGCGACGACACCGGAGGCGGCTGCGGACTCGGCGGACCGACTGGAGGGGGACCTGCAACCTGTCTCTCTCTCCGGAAACAGAAGACACCTTCTCTTGAGCGATTTGACTCAATTTTCACCAGAAATTAACAAGACACCCGGCTACTACTACATTGTGCAAGCCATACATGCAACAGGTCCGGGCCGGTGTGGGGGAGGGGTTTCTGTCTGGTGCGGGTCAAAGGGGTCCAAAATTTCAAAAAGCTCCAAAACCCCTGTAAATGCGTTTTAGCAGTTTTTTTCAGTAAGGAGGCTAAAAATCGCTAAGCTACCAAATAGCGTTTTAGAGACAAAAAGAAAAGAACGATAAAAAGAGCTTCCGAAAACACCGATTTATTTTTAAATATCAGCAATGTAAACGTCAAACACGGTTTATAAAGGCTTTTCAAGCGAATTTTAGACCAAAAATTAGTGCCAGTTTGTTAGTACTTGCATTTTTCGGGCGGGGAGTCCAAAAACTGTCTCGGGGTGGGGAGAGGGTTGGCCTTTCTAGCTAGGGGTTGGTTGGAATTTTGGCAGCAAACTTGACAATATTAGGTAGCTAGTTGTTTTGCTGAAAAGAACTGACCGAGAACAAAATCTCTGAGCGAAGGTAAAAAAGCGATAGGACATTTCAACTATACTGTATGTATTCCAACCCACCTATGCCTTTCTCGGTCATTGGAGCATACTAAACGTGTCGATAGCATAGGGTATTTTTAAACCGGTTCAGTGACTGTTTATTGGAGGACACTGCCTGAGGACAGAAAGAAAAAGAAGCCAAAGTAAAGGTCAGGGTTCGTGCGACTTTTGTATAGCAAAATTCCCTGACCTTTCCCTGACTCTTCCATGACCAAAGTCAAAATTCCCTGACCAACCAGGGTGAGGAAACTGCAACCAATGAGAAAATCTTGAAAAATTGGCTTTGTAAAAGGCAGTTAAACGGTATTCAGAGGGCAAATTTCCGGTTTAAGTAGTAGTATATAATCTCAGAAGACCGATATTCAAAAGGGTGGTGCGTAAAGTTTTGACAGGCCCATTTGGCGGCGAGATGTTCCTGCTGCTTTAAAATTTTCCCCGACCAGACACCAAATTCCCTGACTTTTCCCTGACTTTCCATGACTCCCTGACTTTCCAGGTCCAGCACGAACCCTGAAAGGTGCACCGACCGTCAGAGTGTTCGGCGGAGGAGGGGGCGGCAGGAGGAGGAGGAAGCACAGAGAGCGGCTTGGTGGCCGATCGAATCTGACTGGGCGATTGGCTGGGCGACTCCCGCTTCTCTTCCACCGGTGACTCCAACTCCTAAACCAATCAGCGTCTGCCGCCAATCAGACAGACAGACAGACAGACAGACAGACAGACAGACAGACAGACAGACAGACAGACAGACAGACAGACAGACAGACAGACAGACAGACAGACAGTACCCTGGCTTTCAGAAACACTGTGGAAGGGGGGCGTTTGTTGGGCTGCTTCGGTCGTGTGCTGGTTGGGTGCTTCAGTCTGTCCGCATCGGTGGCTGCTGTTTTAAGCTCTGAAATAAAGCAGCTCCTTTACATAAGAAAATAATCTCTTTCTGCCAAATTTAGTCGAAAACAGTGCTTCATTAGACATTAGAGACTTTCCGAGCTCCGTTAGGAACGGCAACTTTTCGATTTTCAGTTCTTTGGAAAGAAAACGTGCAAAAACTGTACAAGAACTTTGTTTTGGCAACTTTTCTTCTTAAAATCGCTTTGTTACGGCAGTACTCTTTGTTACCCGTTTTTTTGAAGCCATTTCAATCTGATTGCAATTTCAAATTTTTATACCTAACTTGAAAAAGTTCCGGTTCCGCCCGATCGCGAAATATAAATAGCACTACACTCCAAAGTCAATCAGTGCTATGTAGGTTACAGAGGAAGCAATCACAACAAACATACGAAGCGACAGGCAGAAAGAAAGAAAGAGAGAGAGCCCAACACCTTCAAAACTATCGTCAGTCTCGCGTCGGATTGGACTGGACTCGGCGGAAGAGGGCGGGGTTTCGGGCTTGCGAATCGGTTCGGTTTTGTTGCGAGTGAGCGGCGATTTTGTAGTCACCGGTTTCTTTGCGAATAGCACGGGCGCCGATTGTCGACTTTTCGATTCTGCAACTGCAACAGTCCCGTGCCGACAGATTGACAAGCAACCGCCATCAGACAGACAGACAGACAGCACTATTACAGTCAGGCACTTAACGCCGTTTATGGTGCCGGCGGCATCTTATATGGTGTCGGTACCATAAACGGCGTTAAGTGCCTGACTGTAATACTTTCACTGAGAGTAAAGAAAAAGCCATTCTTAGGGATTGAAGACAAAGCAGTAGCACTTACTTCGTTTGCTCTTTTGAGCGCCCATCTCTACTCTACGTAGCAATATAAAAAGAGCATGCGCCAGAACATGCAGTAGTCTAGTTGCTACTCACTGCATGACACACCGGTTGCTTATGCAAGTTGCAGTACCTTGGTTGTCTTTAGAGGAGACTTCTCTGAGCGGCAGCTGTCTGGTGGTGACCGGGTCGGAGGGCATCTGAGGCAGAGGGGACCGTCTGGTGGGGTCTGCGCTGGGAAGAATGGGGAAGGCGCCGGGCGGTTTGGGCTTGGTCTCCCGCAGGGGGTCCGGGGCCTCCTCGGGGGTGAGGGAGCGCTGGGCCTCCGGGGTCTTCGGACTGAGGGCCGGCTTCGGCTTGGCAGGCACGGTGGGCGGATGCGGCGCCTTCTCTTTGCTCTCCCGCTCCGCTTTCTCCTTCTGTTGCTGCAGCTGAACAAACTCAATTCTTCCACTGTCGTAACACTCTTCTATTTCTTTCTTTTGACTTGAATTACCAATTTGTCCATTACCACATCAACTCTAAGACCATTTTTTTCGGGAAGAAACTTTTCGAGCATTTTTTGTAATTTTTTACCCCACCGGACACTAAAATTGGCTGTGAAACTTTGGTCTTTAGCTAGACTTAGGCAAAATTGACGCTTTTTTACGACTGTTAGCATAATTCCGGTTGCACAGAAGAATAATACAAGCACATCTACCCCTCGCTGGCAAGACCCATCACCGAAATTGGCAATTTTAGTAGGAAAATCAGCAATTTTACAGAATTTCTTTTTCTTGGAATACAAAATTTCTAATTTTTAATTTTTCTTGAGAAAGTCGCCTGCCATCTGAGGCCAACTACTGAATTTTTCGGACCATCTATGCAGAGATTAGAAGAGACTAAGGGAAATATTTACTGCCAGAAAGAGCGCAAACTAAAAAGGACAATCTGAAATAGCATTGATGTTCTGCTCTGCTCACGCCTGTTTGTTTACGTGTGTCAGAGTAAAAACAAACACAAAATTTTGGGTTAGAAAAATACGTCACATACAGCAAACAGTTGTTTGAAAGGAAGAAAGGTCAGTTGCTAGCCACTCCATCCCCATACATGTAACAGGTCCGGGTTGGCGTGGGGGAGGCAGTTTTCGGTTAGGTGGGGGATCGAAGGCGTTCCGCACAGAGAGAGGGTTCAAAAATTTCAAAAAGCTCCAAAACGCCTGGAAATGCGTTTTCATCGCGTTTTTTTTCAGTAAGGACGCTAAAAATCGCTATTTTAAGCTGCCAAACAGCGTTTTAGAGTTAAAACGATAAAAAGGGCTACCAAAACACCGATTTCTCTTAAATATCAGCAGCGGAAAAGCCAAATTCGGTTTCCAAAGGCCATTTAACTAATTTTAAGCTAAAAGTTAGTGATTTCAGAGCCAGTGTGTTAGTTCGGCAGCCGATACTAGTACTATTTTTGGGGTCGGGGAGTCCATAAACTGTCTCGGGGGTGTAACCCCAAATCCCCTTGTACCTGCATGTCTAAAGTCAAACGGCGTTAGTTTCGACTGTGGGCGCCAATGGCAAAGTTGGTCTGAATGAATACGTCAACTTATGTTACAGAACATTTTAGCTAGGAGCGGTTTCATACCTTCTGCTGCAGCTCCTGAGAGACTGGATGCAGTAAGTTCATTTTAGTATAGCAGTAAGCTATGCAGTGGGGCAAAGAGCAAAAGAAACTGGCTATAGTTGAGTGAGAAGAAGGCATATTGAATCGGTTTACTTTCAGAAGCAGCACACTCAACCGTCTCGCTACTTATTCACTCGTTATGACTCAGTTATACCAGCAGACACACAGGTAGGTAGGTGTTGGCTTAAAACCGTATCTGCTCTACTGCACAATTCGCTCAATTTCGTCACTTAAAGGAAAACCGGTTTTCATTGACAACTCGCCTGTCATGGAGAGGGTTTGGGTCTGAGTCTATTGGGGTGTCTGCTCATACATGTCGCTGGGTTTTTCCGTGGGGGGGGACCTTTTTGAAATCCCAAATAGGGTTTTGGGACCAAGTCCAAAGTGGGTTTTGCGACCTTTTTTTGGGGTCCAAAAGTGGGTTTTGTCGACCTTTTTTTGGGGTAAAAAGCGGGTTTTGTCGACCTTTTTTAGGGATTCTGGGGCGAAAAATGGCTTCAAAACCCTATTTGGACCGAAAAAAGCCTTAAAACCCTGTTTTTGCATTAAAAATGCCTTAAAACCCTGTTCCGGTTGAAAAAAAATGCCTTAAAAACCGAATATTGAAGCAACGATTGTAATAAAAAGCTGTTTTGCGCTCAAAATACGTATTGAATATGAGTTTCAGCGATAAAATACAGATTGAAATGCGTTATATTGACTAAAAATAGTTCAGAGAACCCTAATATCGATTCTGAGGCACGCGCAAAACCCTGTTTTGACTTATAAGATTACTAAAAAACCCTATTTAGTGATTTGAATGCAGTTCTTAAACCCTGTTTAGGGTTTCTAATCAACCTAAAAACCCTCTCTAGGCTTTCTAGCCAGTGCTAAAACCCTGTTTAGAGTTTCAAAGTAACCTAAAAACCCTAATCAGGCTTTGAAAGTAACCTGAAAACCCTAATCAGGCTTTGAAAGTAACCTAAAAACCCTAATCATGGTTTCAAAGTAGCGTAAAAACCCTGTTTAGGGTTTCAAAGTAGCCTAAAAACCCTGTTAAGGGTTTCAAAGTAGCCTAAAAACCCTAATCAGGGTTTGAAAGTAACCTGAAAACCCTAATTAGGGTTTGAAAGAAAGCTGAAAACTCTGTTTAGGGTTTCAAAGTAACCTGAAAACCCTAATCAGGTTTGAAAGTAACCTGAAAACCCTGTTTAGGGTTTCAAAGTAGCCTAAAAACCCTAATCAGGGTTTGAAAGTAACCTGAAAACCTTGTTTAGGGTTTCAAAGTAGCCTAAAAACCCTAATCAGGGTTTTAGAGTAACCTAAAAACCCTAATCAGGGTTAAAAGTAACCTAAAACCCCTAATCAGGGTTTGAAAGTAACCTGAAAACCCTGTTTAGGGTTTCAAAGTAGCCTAAAAACCCTAATCAGGGTTTAAAAGTTACCTGAAAACCCTGTTTAGGGTTTCAAAGTAGCCTAAAAACCCTAATCAGGGTTTAAAAGTTACCTGAAAACCCTGTTTTAGGGTTTCCAAGTAACCTAAAAACCCTAATCAGGGTTTCTAAGCAGTCTAAAAACCCTATTTAGGATTTCTAAGCCTTACAAAACCCTGTTTTGGGTTGTAGGGTAGGCGAAAACCCAATTTTGTGCTGCAGAATGTATTGTCTGGGCTAAAATTTCCTTTACTTTGGAATCCAAAAGTGGGTTTTCAGGTCCCCCCCCTAAAATCCGCTGGGGGGGGGGGGCCTTTTGCCGAAAAATCGGGCTTGGGGGGGGGCCGGCCCCCCCTTTACACCCCCCAACGACATGTATGTGTCTGCTGCCCAAAAATTCACAAACTAAAAACTCATAAACGCTCAAAGATGATAGATAGCCAAAAAAGTGCTTTTGACTGAAAACGCCTAGTTTTAATTCGAATCGCTAAACCGCTGTCTCAAGTAAGAATTCGTTCAAAATGCCGGTAGAGCTCAGGTGGCTTGAATAGTGATCCCGGGTCTCGGCACCAATGAAAGAAGTTTATGAACTAGTCAACACGCGCGCACACAAACACACACACAATCACAGACACAACCACTCGACCAGACATGGGCTAGCATTTCGACTGATGGGGGGTAGAATTTTCAATTCCTGATGGGGGGCTGAGGGGGGGTAGGAGCGCCTGATGGGGGGCTGAGGGGGTGGTAAGCCAAAAAGTCCGATTTTTGGCGTAAATCAGGGTTTCTTGGCTTATTTTTCATTAAAATAAGCTAAAATTAGCTATTCTGAGCTCATTTACGCCTATTCCAGGCATATTTTTATCATAATTTTCTATACAAAATTCTTCCCAAAAATTCCTGATGGGGGGTAGCGGCCGGCTGATGGGGGGTAGATCAGAGCCTGATGCGGGGTCAACCCCCCCTCAGCCCCCCCTTTGCCCATGTCTGCACTCGACAACTCAAAAATACAAACACTCCCCGGAATCACGCATTCCTTCAATAGATATTTTATGTCAGTTGCCATGGAGTAGGCCGATTTACTAATATTTTTTCGAAAATTAGCTGGAAAATACCGATTTCCTAATCAAAAATCGCCAACATTTCCAACGACCAGGCCACTTCCGACTAGGGAAAACGGATACGACCAGTTCCACAGCTGTCGCGCATGGTCAAATCCACCATTTGGAAAATTACCATAAAAGTCTGTTGATTTAGCTCATTTATGAAAAAAGATTTGAATGGTATATTATCCGGTCTACTATTATGACGTAATTATACTACAGGGTGTCCCATCGGTTTGGTCTTGAACAGACAGTTAAAAAAAGGAACGAGCGAGAAGAAAAAAAACTACGTTTGTGGCAGGAGTTCACCTTGTCCGGAACTAAAAATCAGCTAATGGGCAGCATCTCAGCTAGAGCGCAGGTTAGGAGACATTACAAAGTGCATCGGAATCAGTACACAGCTAAGCGCTGCAATCGCACATACAAACGGCCAGAGTCGGCCGAAAAAGTGCCGAGTGCGTGGACCGGTGAAAAAGCCAGCAGCCAGAACACCTTACCTCTTCGGCGGGAATGGGCAGTACGAAGTTATCGGGAAAGACTCCTTTCTTGCCGTTCACTTCCCCCAGCCACCAGCCGGGGTCCTCCACCTCTCTCGACAGAATCTTCACCACTTGCCCGGCCTTCAAGTCCAGCTCGTCCTCGTTCTCCGCCACATAGTCGTACTCCACTCTACACAGGTCCACCGGCGAAGACTGCTGCTGCTGCTGTTCAGTATCTGAACGGTCGGTCGGTTTGTTTGTATGCAAATGGTTGAATATAAAACTGATATCTAGAGTTGCTGTTTGATTGACAGACAGACCTGACAGTGCCAGAACCAGTCCAACTAATTGGTGGCCGACCCAAGCCACACTGGAGGACACGCTCGGTGCTGCACCACACACTGCCTTAGCTGCCTTTCCTATACCACTGCTTATTTATTTTCACTCTTTTACGCTTAAACATCAAATACTCTACTAATTTTAATAACAAACTACAGTGGTAACAAACGAAGTCTAGTCCACCCATACATGGGCCGGAAAAATCAGGAGGGGGTCTGGACTGGAGACCTCGGAGGGGGGTCCCTCCGGAAGGGGTTAACCCCCCTTACCTCCCGCGGCCCATGTATGAGTCCACCTGGTATTTTTTCAAGTTTTCCCAATAATTTCAAATTGCCTCCTTTCGGTCAATCTTCAAACCAACTGAAAACATTTTTTCCACGATTATTATCATTTGTTTACACTTTGTTTTGGCCAAATCCTAGCCTGCTGTAGCTCTGAATGAGTTGTTATCCCCTCCGAAATGAACTGACCCGAATTTTCAGTCAGTCAAATTTGAACATAAATATCTACCGGAACCCTTGATCGGACCTAGCTCAATTTTGCACTGTTAACTCATCTTTATATAGACTTAAAACGCTGAAGAGGTCAGCTTTCTAGCACTGCCAGTTAAAATCTGACGGACTTATAACTTTCAGCGAACGTGAAAATTTGTGCATTCTTTAAAACGAGCTTGTCTGCACTGCACTGAAAGCAGGGCTATACGAACTAGTGAGGTCATGGATTATAAGCGTCCCAACGAAAGCAACACAATCAACACCTAAATTAGGCTATAAGTCGTGCTTTATGCTAAGAGGGAACCACTCTCATTTTTTTGCAATGCGAATTTTTCACCTTCAGCGAAAGTAAAAATCCGCCAGATTTTAACCGGTTGCGCTAGAAAGTCGGCCTCGTCAGGATTTTAAGTCCATGTATAGATTGGTTAATCTGCAAAATTTGGGGAAAATCCGATGAAGCATTCGTGAGATTAAATTTTACGTCTGAAAATTCGTTTCAGTTCAGTTTGGGTAGAGCATAACTCATAGCTACATAAGGCTAGCAGGCTAGGACTGAGCCAAAACAAACTCCTAACAAATGATAATAATCAAAAAATCTTTTCATTCGGTTCAAAATTGACCGAATGGCATTCAGAAAACTGCCCAGGCGGTGTATTTTTTGGCAAACACTGTATTTCTGTTGTTCAGTTTTAAGTGCACGCGTTTGTTGGCGCTGGCTCAAAGGCCAACAGTTAGAGTTCGCCTAAAAGCAAAAATTTTGAAGGGGTTAAAAATCAGTGAAATCAAAAAGCGACTTAACGATTTCAACAATAACTCACAGCAAAACGTCAAGTACCAAGCTAGCGCGAAAAAAAAAGCATTATCCGATTTCTCCCATAGAAAGCAAACTAAGGCAGAAGGCTGAGTAGTGGGGCGAGCGAAACAATTCAAACAGGACTTGCTGGCCATCTCAGATTCAGCAGAGTCTATTCTAAAGCAGCAGCGAGAGCATAAGAATAAGTTACTTTTATGCTTGGCAGGAGGCTTGGGACTGACTGAGACGCTCTGAGCCGTGGCGTCCGCCGCCAACGATGTGTTCTGGTCGCTGGAGGATGGCTGAAATCTTTATCTTAATCTCTTTATCTTACACCTGTGTAAGTTACCTACAGTCTAGTAAAATTGGGCTTAGCTTATCAAATGCATATACATGTAATACAGTCAGGCACTTAACGCCGTTTATGGTACCGACACTCATACATGGGCCGGGGGGGTAAGGGGGGGTATACCCCTCCCCCTCGGTCGGCCATACCCCCCCTCGGTCGTCCAAACATACTCCATACCCCCCTCACCGGCTAACCCCCCCACCCCCCCCTCCCGGAGGGAGAAATTTTCGCTTATTTAAAGCAAAATAGGCGTTTTTTTGCCTTTTTTCGGGGGGACCCCCCCCAGGTCTTCTCCCCCCCCTCCGGATTTTTCCGGCCCATGTATGCCGACACTATATTGTATAAGGTGCCGGTACCATATGGGGCACCATATATGGTACCCCCACGTTTGGGGTCTGTGGTGGTACCATATATGGTACCCCCACCTTCGCGTTGTTACCGGTACCGGTACCATAATGGTACCACTCTGTTGAGATTTCGTACCATACATGGTAACCGGCACCTTATATGGTGTTGGTAAGATAAACGGCGTTAAGTGCCTGACTGCATGCATACATGTAACAGGTCATCCGCCGATGGGGGAGGGGGGTTGGGGGGGTCTGGCGCCGGCCGGGGGGGGTCTGAGCCAAAATTTTGGGAGGGGGTAGGGCACTAAAAACGCTCAAAAATGGAAAAAAATCGCAATTTTTGGGCTCAAAATCGGCAAAAATCGCTAATTTGGGGTGAAATACAGCTAAAAAGTGCTGTTTTGCAGGCGATTTTGGCAATTATTGTGTCTGAAATTGTGTTAAAACTGCAAAAATTTGCTCAAAAATTTACTCGCCAGAAAAATCGGAGGGGGGTCGGCGAAATCGTCTCGGGGGGGAGGGGGGTCCCCATCCGGGGGGGCTGGCCTAAGTCGGGTTGGGGGCAGACCCCCCAGACCCCCTGTTACATGTATGCTTGACTGTAATACAAGAAGTCATCCGCCCAAGTTACCCGTCGGAGTCCAAATTCCGGGGAAGGAGAGAGTACTAAAATCGTAGTTTCGAGCTAAAAAATCAACAGAAAAGTTAATCCCGACTCAAATTATTTTAACAATTTTCGTGCCTGAAATTGTAAGAAATTCGCCCAAAAAATGCCCTCCAAAAAGATCGGAGGGTGGAGATAAAAATTCGTGTCCAGGACGGATGTTCCAGGCCGATGAGACAAACACCTTTTTACCTGTTTACATGTTGCACGACCAGAAGATAAAGCTTTGCGACATTTTGCTACACACTAAAGTGCGTTCAAAACTAGCGATCTAGTGGTTTTTAGCGATTGCCTAAGGTACACACTATTCGATATTAGATAGTTTAGTTGAGTTTAAGCTTTTTGAACTTGCAATTCCATTTCTTTCGCTTCGGATTAGCCAAACTCAGAACTAGCATTTGCCGTATATAAACCAGAACCGACCTTAACTCCGTCCTTATTGAGGAACTCAATCTTCTTTTCCTCTGAAGAGCTCTTGGTAGGTCGTAGTTTAACGCCCGAGCCGAGAATATTGCCAAACCCGATTCCCTTCACTTTCTTGGGCTGAATTATTTCTTGCGGCACGCCACTCGACGCATCACCTGCAATTTGAACGTACCTTTAGCTTTTGTCTTCTCACCTAAAAGCTCCGCCCTCCCTTCTTGTCAGATTCAAATTGTTTGGCTTCGGTAGTGGTGGCTAGGGAACGACCGGAACCGGAATTTTGGGTCCGATCGGAATCGGAATCGGAACTCAAGTACAGTTCCGAATCGGAATTTTTCGGAATCGGAACTTTTTTGAAAATCGGCTTAAAATTTTGGAATAACCTGTTTTTGGCAAAGAAACAGTGTTTGCGCAACCATCCTTTACAATTCCATGCAAACATCCAGTACAAATAACCATGTCAAACGATAACAATGAATTAAAATCGCCAACCATCAACAGGTAAAATTCAAAGCGCGTAAATTATACTTTAAAAACAACAATTTTTCAACGTTTTCAGTAGAGTGCGAACTGGTATTGGGTATTGAGTGTATTGTGGTGTTTTCCAGGTATTGGTATTGGGTATTGGGTTTTTTATGAACTGAAATACTGACCTGAAAAAAATCGAAAAGATTGACCGATGATTACAGTAGGTATAGAAACCCTTTTTTCCCTTAATAAACTACAGGTTAAGAATGTCTTATACTGTCCGCTTTTCTAGTACACCAGTAATTAGTGCAATTACTCTGTTCTTATCTAAGATAACAGTTTGTGATTCAATTGAAATTTGTCATTTTAGTGATACAGAATGTACTGTACTGTACCCAGGGGGTGCGGGTCTGGTACACCCCTTTCCGGTGGAGTAAGAAGAAAAAATCCGCCGAAAACACTGTAATACAGTAGTGGGTATTGGGTATTGTGGGTCTCAGGTATTGGGTTTTTCAGGTATTGTTCGCATCACACTCTAGTTTTCAGGCTTCAAGTGACTTCTGTCACCTTCTAAAATGTGTTTTGCCACTTTAAACGTGCGTTCACTGGCAGTGCTTCTGACTCAGGTGCTTCCACAACGGAGTGGTGCTAACTTTTATTTTTTTACTTTGTTGGATTACAGTAGGTTATGGGTTACTAAACTACGCAGATTGTCGATTGCACAGCAAAGAAGACACGCAATAGTACGAAAGAAATGGTGTTTGATTTCCTAAAAATTTAGCAAAAGTTCCGAAAAATTCCGAGACCTCTGAGTTCGGAATCGGAATCGGAATTCCGGTCGTTCCCTAGTGGTGGCCTGTCACACCCACACTTAACTGACAGTGACAAAATGACTGTATTTCAAAGAGTTTACGGCAGTTTTCAAAAATTTAGTAAACAACACCAAAACCCTTCTATCCACAAAACCTTTTTAGCAGCAACGATGACACACCACCCAAATACAGCTTTTAAAAAACGGGAATTTACTTCCAACCAGACATGGGCAAAGGGGGGGGGGGCTGAGGGGGGTTGGCCCCCTCAGGCTCTGACCTACCCCTTTAAGCCGGCCGCTACCCCTCCCCCTCAGGAATTTTTTGGAAGAATTTTGTATAGAAAATTATGATAAAAATAAGCCTGGATTAGGTGTAAATGAGCTCAGAACAGCTTATTTTAACTTATTTTAATGAAAAATAAGCCAAAATAAATATCTCGTTTCCTAGTGGAAAGGCTGCGACGAAAAGGTTATCCACAAAAACTGCTAGATCGCTGCATCTCTGAACCGACTTAAACTGAAACTGTAGAGACTCAAAGATTAGCTAACCATCATAATTTACTTATGTTCTCTAGTGTATACTAGACCATATATGTACTAGGGGGGTTGGGGGTTACCCCCTAGCTAGAAAGGCCAAACCCGCCTTCACCCCCCCACCTACGAGACAGTTTAGGGACCCCCGACCCAAAACTACAAGTACTAGTAGTGGCTCCAGTACTAATAAACTGGCTCAGAAAAAACCAATTTTAGCTTAAAATTCGCTTGAAAAGCGTTTGGAAACCAAATTTGGCGTTTCCACCTCTTATGTTTAAGAGAAAAAGGTGTTTTGGAAGCCCTTTTGTCATTTTTTGATTGTTCTAAAAAACTATTTGGCAGCTTAAAACAGCGATTTTTAGCGTTCTTACTGAAAAAACGTGCCGAAAACGCATTTCCAGGCGTTTTGGAGCTTTTTCAATTTTTAAAATCCCCTCTGGGCAAACCCCCTCCACAATAAGACTAAAAATCCCCATGTCAAGTAGCGTTTAAGAGTAAAAATAAGCATATATGTAATGACAAAAAAGACGCTTCTAAACTAGTTATTGGCCTTCAGAGGGAGTGGGTGTGGGGTCGTCCGAGCCCTGAGAGGGTAAGAATACTAAAAAATAAATAAATGCAACAACCGCTCAAAAATCGCTAAAAACAAACGGTATACTGGCTTAAAAGGTAAAAAAGCGCTTGTGCTGTGTAACTGGAAAAGTCGGTTCTGACCTGCAGCGGCCAAGTCGTCGTTTCTGCTGATGGGGCGACTGGACTGTTCAATCAGTTCGTGCGGGGCGCCGACGAAGTTGGCCGGGAATACGCCTTCCTTGCCATTCAGTTTGCCCCTTAACCAGCCGTCTTCTGCCTGACCCAGCAGTTCGATTACGTCATGCACTTTCAGTTCCAACTCGTCTTCGTGTCGGGGAGAGTAGCTGAACCTGGCTTTCACTGTCTTTACTGTCCTTGACTCAGAGGCAGTCGGTGGTGGGGCTGAAATCTGATCAGTTTACTAGTCTCCTGGTGCTAGTGGTGGGCTACGTTTTCTCAGGGGCACACCGCCGTCCAAGATGGGTTTGGAGGAGCTGGCCAAGTCTTTGCTCAGTCGGTCCACCAGCTTTGCCACTGACGGGCGCTCTTCCACCTCAAACACACGAAAGCTTCAGTTTACTAATGCAATAAACATACATGTACTACAGTCAGGCACTTAACGCCGTTTATGGTACCGGCACCATATATGGTACCGGCACCCATGGCCATGGGTAGCTGGGGGGCGTTGCCCACCCTCAGGCTCTGACCTACCCTCCTCAGCCGGCCGCTATATTCAGGAATTTTTTGGAAGAATGTTGTACAGAAAACTATGATAAAAATATGCCTGGATTAGGTGTAAATGAGCTCAGAATAGCTTATTTTAGCTTACTTTAATGAAGAATAAGCCAAAAAACCTTGATTCTAGCCAAAAATCGGGCTTACCACCCCCTCAGCCCCCCTCAGGAATTGAAAATTCTACCCCCCCCCCTAAGCCGAAATGCTAGCCCATGTCTTGGTAGGGGTACCATAAACGACGTTAAGTGCCTGACTGTACTTTCTTCACTTCTCTCTTCTTTCTTCATTCTCAAGAAATAAAACAAGACACGACAATGAAACAATTAGGTATTTTAGTAGAATATCAATAAAATGTGAACCAACCTCCATCACTCAAGCGTTCAGTAGATGTTTGGTTGGCACAGCAAACGGTCTAAATCATTGCAAACGATGACTCATAAATTAGCACTATTTTGGGGTATTAGTAAGCTTTTCTTCTGTTTTCCATTCTCCTCAATTTCCTCCGTTTTCTGGTTCTGCCGACTAGAAGAGGATATTCTTCCAAAACGTCACCTTACAGTATGGTATTTCCATCTAATACGAGTAAAAATAGAGTGAGAAAAAACTTTCCGTAGATTATTAGAAATAAACCAAAATTCAGTGAACGTAAAACAGAGGCAGCCAGTCCGGAATTTACCGCATATGTTTAATTTTGAGTTCCGACTTAGATTTAGGTTCAGGTCCAGGCTCAGATTTAGACCTACTTACTATGTGCGTAGGCTTAGATTTAGACTTAGATTCAGGCTTATGCTTAGGTTTAGCCGTAAAAGCTTAGTAGGAAGGCATAGGGTGAAGAATGTTTATTGTATTTGAAGGACTGATTGAGGGTCTCCTCAGGCTTACTGAATTTCAGGCGCGTCGTCAGTACCCCACAAAAATGCGACCAAATTCCGACTGAAATTGCCCACCGTTATTTTTGCCTTCAAGGCGCATTCATACTTTTGTAGAAAAAGAACGCCTGGCGACTTTTCCGTAGAAAAACTCGTTTAAAGTATGAAACGCGCCCAAACACGGCACGAGATCGTTCCGCTGGCGACAAAAATCTACAAAAATGTAGTTAAAAAATTGAACTATTTTTTGTCGCCGGCCTTTTTATGTTGAATTTTCAATGGCAGGAATGTGTAAATGATATTGTTTTAGTGCGAAACGTCTATAACAATGCAGGAAAGCGCTCAACCGGCGGAAAGTTTGGAAGAAGTTCGCAAAAAATGATTGTTGAGCAGAAATTTGTATCTACAGGGAGCTACAGTTTTTCTACAGAAAAGTCGCCTACCGATCTTTTTCTGCACAAGCATGAACCCACCTTTAACCGCTTCTTCCTGTATTGGGCACTGACCCCGCGGGAATTTTCACTCAATTTTATTGGGAAATAGTTTGTGTGACCATTTGGAAAAATATCCCCACGCGTTTCTGCTGGTTTTAAAGTCTGCTGTCGAATCGTTTTCCAAATATCTTTCCTTTTTCCCACACCTAACCACTTCATCTGGGCGTTCCTTTGACAACGTCTGATAATATTGAGCGCTCAATTCAGAAAGTGCGCACGGCGTTCTGCAGTAATATTATGCTAGAACGGAAAAGGTGAGAGATATTATACAGTTGCTTATTCGAAACCGAAAGAAAGTCGACGTCTACCCTAAGTACATTATCGTGTTGACTGAACTTTCAGCCTCCATCTGTTCTTTCGTTTTCTTTGCTGATTTTCATCTAACAACCTTCAGAAAGAACTCTTTGGGTCCGGTCGTAAACAATCCCATGAAGAAATTTGCTTGCTACGTACATACGAATGGTTCTCATTTTATTACATACTGCACACAAAATGAACGGTTGTTGTAAAGATAAAAGAGAAGGTAGGTTCAGTCGAATCAGTGGAGTGGCGTTACCACAATTTGAAACAGCTGGTTTTAAAATTTCGAAGAGGCCTGTTTGGACTGCACTGCGCAGCTGCAAAAGTTTAAAAACTAGGCATTTAAAACGCATTTTTTTCGAGTGTAAATTAAGATTTTTGCTGAGTTCATAATATTTTGGTTTCTCTTGTTTTGGACCGATTTTTCTCAATGCATTCTACCTGCAACGGAAGGGGTGTATCCTATGCTACTGAGCTGCAACGCGTACAGTTTACATCACAGTACCGGTAGTATGACAATCTGACCATTTACCTACCTCAGAATTATATCATTGATAAAGTGACTTCAGTTTTTCGATTCTGCTAACTTCGTCTTGAGTAAATAGACTTGTTTACAATTTGGATGTCGGCTTATCTACATACATAAGTGTACAAAAAGGTCACATTTATCAGTCTACGCATTCCACCTAGCGTGTCTTGCAATAAGCGAAGACCGCTTTTCATTCGGCAAACGTTGTTTAAACAAAGGCTTCTTAAACTATTCACATGGCCAGACTAGAAGTGCAAAGGTGCTGTCAACAAAACAGTTGACGCAAGTAAGTGAAAGGCAGAATGGAAGAAAGCTCGGTGTTCAGTTACCCATCGACCGGTCACGATTTCGGATCGACTCTAAGCTACGTGTCGCCTGTCTATAATTCCTCTGCCACCAGCACAACCGAAGAGGCCACCACCATAATAGACGACGACCGATTCCAAGTGATTACTGTACCCGACACCGGAACTGACTCGTCCAAAGTGGACCACCTCTCTCAGAGACAACTGGACTTTCTGTTGAATTTGTCCGACAAGGATGTGGTGCTGCTGCTTCGACCAATCAGAGACAAGGTGATCTCCCACGATACGGTCTTCTTCGTTCAGAACAAGTCGGACGGCTTGTCTTTGGCCATAAACGGTCTGGACTTGGAGGAGGTACTAGAGAGACATGGCAGAACTGCCTCGCTCGATAGCAACAGTAAGTTCTCCTTTTTAACTAACTTAGGAACTTGCAACAAGTACGTAATAGTGTTTTCGTCCATTTTCGGACCCCTCCCCTAATTACGTCAGTTTTTGTAGAGAGTTGAAGCCGAAATTTTTGCGTTCAATTCCATGCAAAATGTCGTTTTTAATGAAGTAGCATCTGTATACAATAACATGCTGATAATTTTCTTTATCAGTGAGCTATAACTACATGTACGTATAGTCTTCGTTTTACATAGAAGCCACTATTGGGTGGCATTTTGCTGCAGATGAAACCAAAGTGTATTGCTTTTTACGGCTGCTGCCATATCACTTGACAATGATCGATAGTCATAAAAGATTGAGTCGATAAGTACTACTGTATACCCTTATAAACTCTTAATAAGATGTCAAATGTCACTGGTGTCATTTAGCATTTGTAAAAAAATTGGAAAGTCCTAACTTAAACGGTAGCTATTCGCTAATCTAAGTGTTGATCTAAGTGAAATTGAGAAAAAGTAAGCCAATGACTTCAAATCGAGACTACATGTACATGTACTGTATGTACCATACGCCGAAGGGGGTAGGGGTTGGGGGTCTGGCGCCGGTCAGAGCGGACCGAGCCCAAATTCTAGGGAGGGGCACTAAAATGCGCTCAAAAATCGGCTAAAAATCGTCACAATTTGATAATTTGGGCTCAAATACAGCTAACCCCCTCCCCACCGTAATAGTCAGTAATGATTTGGTGAACCCTTTCCCCCTCATGCGATTACGTAACTTTTGCCTTTACGTAAACCCTTATTTCAGTCACAATTTTCTGCGCCTCCAGTTTGAGATGTTGACGGACTTATTGGCTATTATTGAATATTATGCGCGTTTCAGAGTCGGTCGCAACAGTTCTACGTTCAAAACGGTTTCTACTGGCTCTGGCCTTCTTTCTTTTCGTATTTGCCGCCTTCACTACCGTAATCTCTGTCTGGGTACTCAGACCACCACCAACCGGATCAGGAAGTATGTTATAATTTAGATGTTAAAGCAATTTATAGCCAATAACGATATTTCAGTTAACCTTCTATTAATCGGAGGCGCACTTGCCTACCCGCCTAATGCTGAAAACGACTTCCATACCATACGTAAAGTGGCACTTTTTAATACTGTATATGGCACGACTGGATACCTACCAGATTTGCCTGTGCCCTTATACGGTCACGCCACAGCGCTGTATGGAGATAGGGTACTTTTGGCGGGAGGAGCCACCTATTCGAAAACATTTTACAAAGACGGCAGCTTTTCGCATAAATTCGACGGCCCGGTAAATACAGAATAGATCTACGGTATGTTTTCTGTAATTACAGTAGTCGTTTTTCAGTATCAACAAGTGCTACAGTTGAATCTGACCTCCCAGACATACAGTAACCACAGTCAAATGGTATTTCCACGGTTTAAAAGCGGTTCAGCCAAAATAGGCAGCAGTTGGTATTTGTGTGGAGGCTTCACCGACCACGCCACTGTAAACGTCACTTCCACTTGCGAGCTTTTCCGACCTGACCAGGGCTACTGGAAATCCATTTCAAACATGACTGCGAAGAGGTCTTGTCTCGCTATGGCAGCTGTGAATGGAAGCTTGGTGGCCATTGGAGGAGAGAACAACGACACGATAGGACACATTTTGGACTCAGTTGAACAGTATTTTCCCGAAAACGACACCTGGAGGCAAATCGACCCCTTACCGTCCCCTCGCAAAAATGGTGCCGCCGCCACATTCGGAGGAACGGTGATTTATTGTGGTGGTGTGAAATCGACTACTGGATGTTGCTACATCGCTGTAAGATAACACACACTACTGTATTTATTCACAAAATGATAGTCAGTCAATTCGTTTTTAATATTTAAAGGAAATAAGCACAGCAACTAAATAGATTTGCTTCAAAAATGCTTTAAATTTACGTTAATGGAAGGTTTCCAAGGATTTCCTTGCCAAAACTTAGCTGCTTTTGCCGAAATATACTGGTACATACTATTTTCAGACAACTTTTATTATTGTATTTTTGGTGTTTTAAAATCAAATTACTACTCTAAAACATTAACTTATTGCATTTTGTAATAAAACTCACGCTATTTCTTTGAATTCTGAAATAAAAAGCGATTCTTAAAATTTTTTCTGTCTTATCGGAAAATGACTTTTGGACAAACTGGAAAAGACCCGGAAAAAATTCAGTTTTCTATATTGGTGGTGTGGTCAGTGGCTTATCCAGGGGGTGTAGGGTGTGTTCACCCCTCCTTTCCTGTGGAGGTAGGAAGGAAAACTTAGACAAAAATAAGAGAAATGAATGAATTAGTATGTACTAAAACTGTCTATTTTATGCTCAGAATACCTGTTAAATGCGTTTTTGAAAGGCTAAATTTTCAAAAACCTCTCACCCTGGTCGGGCAGAAGCCCTACAAGATCACTTAAACTTGTAATTTTTGTTAATTGTAACCTAAGAATGCTTTTTTAAACGCGTTTTGAAGGATAATTTGCGAAATTTTCTCAGCAACTTCAAAATTTCACACCGCTTTGCAAAATGCTGGTTTACGCTACTGGGTGTGTATTATTTCAGAGAGAATGTTATCAGTTGTCGGAGTCGGGCTGGAAGGAAACGGCACCATTGAGGAAGCCACGAGCGTGGCACAGAATGGTTGCAGTCGGTGGAAAGATAGTAGCCGTTGGAGGGGTGTCTGCACGATCCAGCGTCAGTTCTGTCGAAATATTCGATGGACAGCAGTGGACTTCTCTAGACAGTAGCCTAGATTCGGCCAAGAATTCGATGGGTGCAGTGTTGTGGAGAAAGTAAAACTTTCCGTATCAACAGCGTACAGTACAAAAAAGCGCCAGTTATAAAAGCCTTCTAAAGATATACTTCAACAACACCACACTTGTAAACTGAATACTGGTCAGGCAGATAATGCCACTCAATATACGCTGGCAGATTGCGCATTGGCGTTACTTCTTTAAGTTATTGTGATAATTGAAGATCTTAGACGAATACGGAAAGAATTGTCGTTGCGGAAAATACTGAAAATGTGGTGAAAGACATGCTTGCTTAGAAATCAGGTTGGCTTATATAAAGCGCATGCGCAAATTACCGGAGGGGTCGCGAATTTCCGGACTCCTCCGGTAAATTTGGTGCAGCGCATCGACACTCGGACGGCCACCGAGTGGCACATTCTTGCAACTCTTTTATGCAGTCTTGCTTAGACTTAGGCTTGGCTTAGGTTAAGACTTACAAATTGAGCTTCATTATTCTGTGGTCAAACATGACATGAAATTAGTCAGGGCTCAATCCCCAAAGAGGCAGAGGCGGTGGCAATAATTCTTTAATTGAGCTCCTTCAATTATGTATTCATAAAGCATAGCTAGGGTATGAGGGCTCATCTGCACTCTTAGCAAAGAAACCTACTAAGCAGCTATGGCTGGCCTGTTCTATAAGGCATTAATTTTGCTTCTCGTCCAGCAGGTAGGCAGAGAATAATCCTACTCTCATCAAAACCAACTCGCATTTTGATTTTCAAGGTTAGCGCCAAAGTAATGGTAGCCGTGCCGTCGTGGTCAGGCCGAGTGGTGGAAACAAAGAGAATAGGGCGGATGGGCAAGACCGGTGCGATGAACATGGACCAACTGAGGAAACTGCAAGAGCAAAGGGCATTCAAGGAAGCGATCAGATCATTAGCGGAGGTTGCCAAAGGATACACCATGTACAACAGCTTGATCGATAGCTTTTGACGTAATTGCCCCACCTAGCCAATCAAAACAAACCGTCGTTTAATTAGCTCCATCGCCGTTCGTTGTGCAATGAGGGCGTGTTGGTTGAGTTTGGGTAAAGTTTCACATGTTGACTCTTTGTGTAAAGAAGTTTAGTGTGTCAAGTTCTATAGTACTACTTCATACAGTTGGAGAAATAACGACATACATGGTATCGCTACCATATATGGTACCCCTACGATCGAGGCCTCATGTGTAGTGTTGTTAAATCCGGATTTTTCAAATGCGTACGCGTAATCTAAGAAACATTCAGAAACTTCCCTAAACAGCCTTTTTTGGCACTACAGTATGCTCTTAGGTTTCTAACTTTTTTATCTAGGTTTTTAGATACAGAGTAGAGACTTGAGGATGATTACTGCCATATAAACAATTGCAGTACAGTAGCACCAAGAATGTATAAGGGAAGAATGTTCCACTGCGCGGCCGGCCGCTTGCGGCAGCGTGGCCATGCGCTGCAACAAAATTTCGGTCACCTTCCCGAAAAACTCTTAGGCGCCGTATTGCAAGCGAACCCGATTTTGGCCGCTCGCGAGAGTTTTTAACAAATTCGGCAGAGTTCTCTCGGAAATAATCAGCTGATATCCGGCTGAACAACAGATAGAAACATGTATTTAACATACTAGCTCTACTAGTATACAATATACTGGTATGCGTTACTGATGACAAAACAACGTAACGCACAGAACACAAACACGCAGCCAAAAAATGTGCATTTTCCTTGCTTGCTCGAATTTCGGTCACCCTCCCGAAATTTTGTTGCAGTGCATGGCCACGCTGCCGCAAGCGGCCGGCCGCGCAGTGGAACATTCTTCCCTTATGCATTCTTGGTAGCACATATAGGTGTTTTCAACAGTGAACAGATGTATGCGCTTGCCTTTAGTAATTTATTTAGCCCAATGTCCATTTCCAAAGAAAACTAAAGAAAATTTCAACCATATAAACATACGCAGTGGAAGCACCAGCCGATGCTGTGGCCTGCGCAAACAACAGATGTTCCAAAACCGTGGAGACTAAAAACTCAAGAATCTGTCCGGCATGTCCTTCCCGTCAGAAAAGTTTCCTTCTTTTTAACTGTAGCAGGCGCAGCTTAGCTGAAGCTTCAAAATTCCTCAGAAAATTTTTTGTACCTCCAAACTAGCAACATGAAAAATGACGGTTTCGTGAGGAACTGAACTATTTTTGCAAAACATTTGAAAAGGCAGGTATTTTCAGACCCAATACCCATTACACAAAAATAACAAACAAAAATCGAACTGTTGACGAATGCGTAATAATATTGCGTAACAAAATTCATATGCGTATGCGTATACGCATTCAGAAATGCAATGCGTAGTTTGCGCAACGATATGCGTATCCGCATGCAACAGTGCCTATGTAATACCATATCTGGGATCCGATACCGCATATGGTATCCTTTCTTGCAAACGTTAAGTGGTACCATATATTATGGTACCCGTTCGATCGAGGCCTTAGGGGGATTAGGGCCCGACTGGATACAAATTTCTACCGGATCCGGATCCGGATCCGGATATGCCGGATATCATTATTCAACTTAAATTTTTTTAGAATGCTATAAACCACATATATACATTTCTTTGTTCTATAACAGTTGATTCAAAACAACATCTAATAATTGTAGTTCAAACTATGGTTTGATGATATCGGGTTTTTGCGATGCATGTGATATTGCATATGAATATATGCATGCAATCTCTAGTGCATATTGATATTGCATATATCATATGCATGCAAAAATGAGATATGTACATATTTTTTGAATATTTGCATATTTTGTCACCGCGGCTAGAAATTGATAACTGGACGCTTTCCAAGCATTTTCGAGTTTGTTCGGAATGTCTATGCAATCTTTAGCATTTATTAGGCATACCTATTTTACAGATACAGACCTCATCTGGAAAAAACAGAAGGAGAAACACAGTTTGGCTTGAAAGTTCAGCTCATTTCGTAATTTTTAGATAAAAATGATTGACATCACAGACTTTTGGCTAAATTATTGTTTGCATGTTCAAATTTGTTCTCTCTAATGTGGTATACTTAGCCGACCTTTTGGTAGACCTGTCCTAGTTTTACAAACTAAAAAATTATGAATTTGAAAAATCTCAGTGAGATTTCCATTTTTTGCGAGTTGAGTTTAGAGTCTTAAACCATTCATCTCCATTCTGCAACTGAAAAGAGACGCTTTGATCTCTGTAAAGTACAGATTTACAGTTTAAACTTGCCTCAATAATAGTTAGTTTTTTATTTTAGATTTTTCACACAACCGGTTAAAATCTGGCGGATTTTTACTTTCAGTCAAGGCCGATAGGAGCACTCAAATACTTCCTGGCAAGCTGAAAAACTGTTTTTAGAACCATACAACTGCCGCATCTAACAAACATTGGGTCGAATGCAATATTTATGTTCAAAATACGTAAAAAATCACGTTTTCTCATCTGTGACTGATATCCGGCATATCCGGCAGGTAATATCCGGATCCGGTACCGGATATCCGGTCGGGCCCTAAGGGGGATCAGTGTTGTTCCCAGTAAATTTACTGACTAAAAGTTACTCGGTTCGGTACTTAGTTATTTTGAATTAAAGTAAGTACTTTTACTTACCGGTAAATTTTTTTCTTAATTGTACTTACTGAATACCGGGTTTCAATTTTAAATTATTCAATTCAAAATTGAAACATTTCGAAAAAAATTCGGTTGTTGTTGTTGTTGCCTTCAAGAAAAGGTCTCCGTCTTCATCTCAAACGTCCGTGTTTGGTAGGAGAAATTCAAGAAAAGCTGCCGACTCCACTCGCTCTCCCATAGGTCCCTGGCAGACAGGTCCGTGGGGTGGCTAGCTGAATAGGTGGTTGACACTGTGCGGGGCGATGCCACAGTCAGGGCAGATGTCTGCCACTGTTTGGTCCAGGCGAGTCTTGTAGCTGTTCAGGCGGTGGCAGTAGCCTGACCGAAGTTGTGCAAGGAGTGAACGCGGCTCTCTGCCAAGACCTTCTGACTTGTGGATGGGCGGTGGACGGGCACCTAGCACAACGTTAGGACGCAGAGAGTCAATAGTTCTGCCTACTACTGTTGTTTGGGTATGGGATTTTCAGGAATCGGTTCGGTATGGGTAGGTACGTATTTTTCGGCATACCCAGGAATCGGTTCCGTATGGGTAGGTATTCGTAAAAATACCGGTATACCGGTATTTATTCGGTATTTGCAGAAAATATTTTACAAAGTCAAAACACTGAATTTCCCATTTTCAAGGCCATGGAATTAGTCATTTCCAAGGTCCAAGGCTAGAAAATTCATCAAAAGAAATGGGATTTACAGTTTTTAGGAATTTTTTAAAATTATTTTTAGTTTTACTGGAATTAAACTCGTTTCTATAAATAATTTTGGTTGAGAGATATGCTTCCATTGTACGGTAGTTTTAAGGACTGTACAGTATGGAGATCTAACGAGCAGTGACAAAATGCAGGCTTGTGAATGTACTGTACATCAAGTACAGGGTGGGTCATATATCTATTCCCTGTTTCATTAGGAAATAACTTTTTCCTACACAGACCGATTTTGCTGAAATTTTGTATAGCTAACCCTGATACTTTAAGTTTTTTCTGTTAAAATTTTAGCGCGTTCTGACATGAAATGTCTGAATAACAGTAAACTTTTCAAAAGTTCGTTATTGCACTGTGAATTATACTCGCAGTACAGAACGAGGCTTGGCCAGCGGTGGTTGAAAGTGGAATGGAAGAGGAGCTGCTTTTTATTACTGTTGATCGGGTATACCCATACCCATACCCGAAATTGGGTATTTTTGAGCAAAACTACCTGAAATTAGGTATACCCATACCCGGGTACTTTTTGAAATACCCATACCCGGGTATACCAGATTTTTTGAAAAATACCGGGTATTTGAATGGGTATTTTTAGAAAAAAATCATGCAAACGCGCAATTTATTTTCTGTAAAAACTGTGAAAAAATTCTCTCAAGGAAGTGTTAAATAGAATTACGCTTTTTGCCATGAATCAGACTGCCACTTTACTGTTTCTGAACGTTTAATTTAGTTATTCCCTCATTGTTTCACTAATTGTTTAATTAAGCATTTTTGTCATTTTCTAGTTTTAACTATAAAAGACCATGAAAACATCTTAATGATAACTGTTTGTGGTGATTTCGGATCTTATGCACTCGATTTCTTACTACAAAATTCACAGTACACCCTGGATGCATGGCATGCATAAAACATGGTATTTGACTGAAGCTGAATAATTTTTACAAATGTACGTACATAAAAGTCTTAGAGTACGTGGGCTTTCTTGCCTCTCATCGACTTGTAATATAAATTCGGCTTTTATTTTTGTGATCCCTTTCAAGGATAAGTACTGTTCTACTAGGCTAGTAATTTAGTTGGACTTAGAAGCTTAGAGCCGTACATGTAACAGGCCGAAGGGGGAGGGGGTTGGGGAGGTACGGCGCCGGCAGGCGGGGTCTGAGCCCAAATTTTAGGGAGGGGTTGGGCACTAAGAAAACGCTCAAAAATAGGCAAAAAATCGCAATTTTTCGACTAATAATCGTCAAAATCACTAACTTGGGCTGAAATACAGCTAGAGTGCTGTTTTTAAGGCAATTTTGGCAATGAATTTGCTCAAAAAATTACTTGCCAGAAAATCGCAGGGGGAAGATCGAGAAAATCGTCTTGGGGCGATTCCCATCCGGGGGATCTGGCCTAAGTCGGGTGGGGGGCCCTGACCCCCAGACCCCCTGTTACATGTATGGTTACAGCATTTCTACATATGCATTTGGTCTATTGATACTGAGGGGAAGTATTTTCAGCAAACTGAAATTTTTATACAACTTTGTACTAATGTTGTTGACCAAGAATCAGACAGAAAGTACTACTAAGTAAAGTATTCAAAATTACTCCAGGAATCTGATTCTGTTTTTTCCCAGTATTAATCTACCAAAAAGTATTATCATCTGTTCCAGTAACTGCATCATCTGTTGGGTACAACGGTTGTTCAAAAAGCAGACTTTAAAGAAAACTATTTTTGCATAACCTTGAAATTTGGCATTTTTTGGAAATTTCGTGATTTTAATGAAAAATACCCGATTTATACCCGATACCCGGGTATTTTTAATATACCTACCCATACCCATACCCGGGTATGGGTAGTTTAAAAAATACCTACCCATACCCATACCCAATTCAAATTCGAATACCCATAGCAACAGTACTTTTTATGCAGGATGGGGCGCCTCCCCACTGGGGCCTGGCGGTGCGTGCATGGCTCAACGAGTGGTTCCCAAACCGCTGGATGGGCCGCGGATCCCCCAACATGCCCTGGCCACCACGCAGCCCGGACTGACCGCCCTGCGACTTTTTCTTATGGGGCTTTATCAAGTCAAAAGTCTATGCCACGCGATCGGCTGACATTCCAGAACTGAAAGAGCGCATCGGGATGGCCTTTGAAGAGATTACGGTCGAGATGCGGCAGAAGACTATGCTGGAGTACCGACTGAGGCTGGAGAAAGTGATCGAAAAAAGTGGCGGCCACGTGGAGACGCATAACTAGCGACCAGAGTGAAGGATTAATTTTAAATTTTAACTGTAAAAATTTGAAGTGTTAAGACATTTGTATGTAAAATTTTAATAAAATCGATCTGACTGGAAAAAAGTTATGGTTATATGAAACCGGGAATAGATAAATGGCCCACCCTGTACATTGAGACTTGATTATTAAGGAGCAGTGTGAAGTTAAGCCAAAACTAGTCCACCGCTTTCTAATGACGAATGAAGTTTGGACCAGAGAGTAGGGTCAGAGTCTAAAACTCCTTCAAATTCGATATTTAGTAAGGATATCGTAATAAAATGTGTTTCTGCATGCCCCAAAAATGCAAAATTACAAAGAAAACAGTGATTACAGGGAATTTTCAATAAAAATTGCATTAAGCTGGACAAAAAATACCGATTTCTAAATACCTGGGTATTCCCAAAATAATCGGTATACCGGGTATGGGATGGGTATTTATTATATTACCTGGAATGGGTAGGTATTTATTGGGTATGGGCCCAAAAATACCCATTTTTCGGTATGGGTTCGGTATACCCAATCAACAGTACTGCCTACAATGGCTGCATGCACATTCTTCCGAGACTGGGCCACCGAGTCACCAAAGAGTGGGTTGACAAAATTGTTGAATTTCGAGAGCAACGTCTCCTTCATCTGACGAGGAGGAGGAGGGCTGGTGGTAACGTTATGGCAAGGATGGTTTGGCTCTCGACACTCGACCAGGATTGGGCCGAGAGCAGCTCTGCGTGTGCGTTTTTTTAAAATTCGGTAAACTCGGTACTCGGTAATTTTACTGTTGTTGTTTACTGAGTACTTACCGGGTTTTCTTTGAAAAACCCAGTACTTACTCGTACTTACTGAGTTTAAAAAAATCTGGATTTACTTACTGAACACTTACCGAGTTTTACAAATTTGAGCTAGGCACAACAGATCGAAGCCTCAGGTGATACCATATATGCAGACATGGGCTAGCATTTCGGCTGGGGGTTGTAAATTTTCAAATCCTGAAGGGGGCTGAGGGGTAGCGGCAGCTGATGGGGAGTTGAAGGGATGATAAGCCAGAAAGTCCGATTTTTGGCTAAAATCAAGGTTTTTGTCTTAGTTTTCGTTAAAAAAGTCGTGGCAAAATAAGGTATTCTGAGCTCATTTACACATCTAGACCTACTTGTATCATAATTTTCTATACAAAATTCTTCCAAAAACTTCCTGTTGGGAGGGTAGCGGCGGCCTTGGGGGATCGTCAGAACCTGAGGCGGGTCAACCCTTCAGCCCCCTCTGCCCATGCCTGCGTATATGGACGATACATTGTATAACATAAGGCCTCAAAGCGGTACCATATATGGTAACATTTCAGGTTGAACCGGTACCATATATGGTATCACCTGAGGTCTGCATCGAAGCGGTACCATATATGGTAACATTTCAGGTTGAACCGGTACCATATACGGTATCACCTGAGGTCTGGATCGAAGCGGTACCATATATGGTAACATTTCAGGTTGAACCGGTACCATATATGGCATCGCTACGTTATCTGGCACCGTTACCATACACAGGGTGTGCCAAAAAAAACAACCCAGCGGATTTTTTGCTGTAGCAACCGCAAATCCCAACGGATTTGAATGAATATTTTTTTAAATAAAAGATAAATAAATTCTTGAAAGAACAATGAATCGCTTATTATGATAGCCTGCTTAGTTCCGAGATATTTGCCCTCAAAATCAAAACAGAGATTTTGGCAGTGAACAAGAGTGATAAACACAACCCAGCAGATTTTTTACTTTTGCAATCATGAATCTTAACCGATTTGAATGAATCCTGTTTTGAATGAAAGATTGATAAATTCTTCAAAGATTGAGGCAATTTTTATTGAGATTCACTGCTTAGTTCTTGAGATATTTGCCCTCAAAGTCGAAACAGATTTTGGCAAAGAACAAGAGCGATTC
Source organism: Sabatieria punctata (assembly GCA_030248155.1). Classification (NCBI taxonomy): domain Eukaryota; kingdom Metazoa; phylum Nematoda; class Chromadorea; order Araeolaimida; family Comesomatidae; genus Sabatieria; species Sabatieria punctata. The sequence continues at coordinate 86,973 of JASANB010004147.1, forward strand.
CGTTGCACTTCATAATATAGCAGATTCCTACTGCTGGGGGCTAATGACACTTTACTGTTGAAGTGAACCGAGTTTCTGTGTCACCAGTAAAGCCTCCAATAGCCCTCAGCAGTAGTGGGAATCCGTTTTATTATGAAGTGCAGCGGAAAATGAAAAATTCACTCTTGTTCACTGCCAAAATCACAGTTTTGACTTTGAGAGTGAATATCTCAGGAACTAAGCAGAGTACATTAATAAACGTTGCATCAATCTTTCAAGAATTTATTTATCTTTCATTTAAAAAAAGATTCATTCAAATCGGTTGAGATTTGCGGTTGCTACAGCGAAAAATCTGCTGGGTTGTTTTTTTTGGCACACCCGGTATATAACGTTATTTCCCTTACTGTCATAATGTCCAACAACCACGTTAAGCATAAAGCTTATCTTTTCTTAGCTTTCGGCAAAAGTGAGATCAATTAACATCAACGCACTTGGTAGATACACAGCACAGCACTACTACATTATTACTAAGGAGGGTTAGAAAACGTAATAACGTACAGTATGATGTACATACACAGAGACCGCGTGGATTTTTCTTCGTTCTTAAATCGATTTCAAATTTCAGCATTTGAAAACAAAAACATACACACCACCTTGACTTTCAGTTGTTCAGCTGCACTTCCACCCACACAGAACGTTACAGAGTTTTTTTAGCGCCAACTCGGCCCAAACTAAATTTCAAAGCCAAATACTACTGCCGAAAATGTGAGTCAAATAATCCAGAAACAGTCCGAGAAAGTTTGAGGGTTTAGGAAAGTAGCCGCTTGACGGACGGCTGAAAATCAAGGTATATCATTTAGTAACGGCTGGTCACAAACAGAGAAAACATAGAATAAACTGTTACAGTAAGTATCTAGTCTGCTCAGTGAGAAAGCGACAAGTTACCAAATTCAACTAGAGGAACGACTCAACTGATCAGAAGAGCTGGTGGCCGACTGCTGACAGCTGTTGGGGATGAGATCAGCCAGCTCCCCCAGATCAGCCAGGGTTGTGGTGCAGAAGGCAGGCTGTTGGTCGTGCGCGAAGTGTGCCAGAGTGAGTATGGCGTCCGGACAAGGACTGCAACCTTACATTCAAATCAAAGGCAAGCTGTTCAGTTGTCCTACCCGGAGCGGATTCTGGACACAGCTTCCTTGGGCAGCGGCTCGCCAACGGTGTCATAGAGAAAGACCAGAATCAACTCTGTCATCTGTCTGTGACCGACTTCGTTCCAGTGCACGCCGTCTCTCTGTCTAAAACACACCCTTAAAAGCCAATCGCTTTCGCTCCAGGAGGGGTGGGATACGATTAGTGTTGTTACAATACCAAAATTTCCGTTTGACTATGACTATGATTACCACTCGTTTGAGTACAATACCAAGGTAGTCAAATTTGACTATATTGTAGTCAAACCGTTTGACTACCATGGCCACAGGTTTGACTACTTTTTGAGACATAGCAAAATTGACGTTTTCAGCGAATTATAAGCTTCAGTCACCAAGTGTCAGTCAAAAATGACTTTGACTGCGCGCACAAAGTGTTTACTTTGAAATAAACAGTATAGTTAACTGATAAAAATTAACCCAGAATTGTTTAATTTTCAAAAATTTCAATGTAAAGAGCATCTTTCGGAAAGATAGCGCAAAAATAGGCAAATACCCGGTTTAGTTTGGTGTAAAATCAAAGTAGTTTTTGATTTTTCTCTTGTTCTTCTTTGCTCCATAAAAGAGGTATTGTCCTGTATGTCATAATTTTCACCCTGACCAAACTGTTTAATTTGCCTAGCATCAAGCAGAGATTTGCTGACTGACAACCCATACATATAACAGGTCATCCGCCGAAGGGGGATGGGATGGGGGTTGGTGGCTCTGGTGCCGGCGGGGGATGTTTGGCTAAAAATTGCCAAAAATCGCTAATTTGGACTGAGATATAGCTAAAAAATCCTGTTTTGCAGGCGATTTTACCATTTTTTGTGTCTGAAACCGTAAAAAAACGCTAAAATTTGCTCAAAAAATTATCTGCCAGCAAACTCGGAGGGGGCTCGGGAGAATCGTCTCGGTAGGGGGTCCCCATCCGAGGGGTCTGGCCTAACTCGGATGGGGGCAGGCAGACCATCTGTTACATGTATTCTGACACCTGTTATCAGTTCACAGTTTTAGAGAAAAGGGTTGTTTGTCTTCTAAAGAGCTAAAAATGAAACGAATTTATATAATGTTTAGTTGCGAACCGTAAAAATGTGGAAAATATGCTTGAAAAGCCGCTTCTTATAAGAAAATGTAGTCATAGTCAAACGGTTTGACTACCTGGTCTTCGTTTGACTACGTATTTATGGTAACGAAGGTAGTCAAACTTTGACTTTGACTACCTGTCTGTTTGACTGCGATATCACAAAAAGTATTAACTATGACTTTGACTTTGACTATAGTCATAACAACACTAGATACGATCGACTGAGAGAGGTATTGGCCGGAGACGGGGAGGAGCAGCCAAAGTACCGAGGCTCATGTGCGCTACTGGTTGTCAGCAGCTGTAACTACCTTTCATACATGTAACAGGTCATCCACCGAAGGGGGATGGGGGTTGGGGGTATGGCGCCGGCCGGGGCTGGGTCTGAGCCAAAATTTTGGGAGGTGGTTGGGCACTAAAAACCACTCAAAAATCGAAAAAATCGCCAAAAATCGCTAATTTGGGCTGAAATAGGCGATTTTGGAAATTTTTGTGTCTGAAATTGTAAAAAATCGCAAAAATTTGCTTAAAAAATTACTTGCCAGAAAAATCGGAGGGGGGTCCTCATCCGGGGGGTCTGACCTAAGCATACATGTAACAGCTCCGGGCCGATCTGGGGGAGGAGGTAGGGGGGGTTTTTCCTCAGGTGGGGGGTCGAGGGGGGGTTTCGCCCAGGTGGGGGGTCCCAAATTTCAGAAAGCTCCAAAACGCCTAGAAATGCGTTTTTAGCAAGTTTTTTTCAAAAAGGACGCTAAAAATCGCTACTTTAAGCTGCCAAATAGCGTTTTAAAGCTAAAAACAAGCAAAAAATGACAAAAAGAGCTTCCAAAACACCGATTTTTCTTCAATATCAGCAGTGGAAACGCCAAATTCGGTTTCCAAAGGCTATTCAAGTGAATTTTAGGCTAAAAACTAGTGATTTCTGACCCAGTTTGTTAATACTGGAGCCACTACCACCACTTGTATTTTTTGGTCGGGGGGAGGGGTCCCTTAACCTGTCTCGGGGGGGGGGGGTTGGGGGTGAGGGGGTGTGAGGGGAGGGGTTGGCCTTACCCAAAGGGGGGTAACCACCCTCAAACCTCCCCCCAGGTACATGTAAGGACCTAAGTCAGCTGGGGGGCAGACACCCCAGACCCACTGTTACATGTATGCTACTTCTATTTTCAAGTACATACAGTACATACATACTATACATACGTTCAGGTTGACAATTTTCGTGTTTGCACAAAAATTCGCATAACGACCGTCCATAACTTTCCAAGTTCAGTTCTTATTTGCAGTAATTTTGGCAATTTCTACTACAGTTCAAATTATATAAAACTGGCAGCGGTAGAGGTTTCAGAGATTTACACTTGCCAACTGCATAGTCACCGTTACAACAGCTGCCTTTTAGGAAACCGAACTTCAGTTGAGAATGGCAAATAGAATAAAGTAGGTGAAAGGGTGGAGAGAGTGAAAAGATACCGGTTGTTGGTCTGGCAACGCATATAGTAATGTAGATCGAGGACATCAAAGCCGTACTGCGCCACTATCTGAGCCACCTTGTAATTCCACTCCAGAACTTCCAACCTCAACCAATATGACTAGGACAGATAGGAGAGTGGAGTTACCGGTAGTCCTGGTGGTCGGTCTCGGGCAACAGAGCTCTCGAATCTATCTTTGAGGCTACAGGCAGAGAGCTGAGCCAGATGAACATGCTCTTCGCCGGCAACACCTCTCGCAGTCGCGCACAGAAGGTGCTCATGTTGCGCGCAAACTTGGACGGACCCTCTTCGTTGTATCTGAAGGCTAACCACCGCTCACCAATAATAATACAGCGCTTGGTTTGGTGTTCTTGTAGTTTATTTAAAACTGACCATTTCCGTCGCGCAGCATAATACTGTACGTACATGTACATACGATGTAACATACGTAGGTGTAACAGGTCATGCACCAATTTGAAGGAGGTTGTGGGGTCTGGCGCCGACCAGGGGATCTGAACCGAAATTTCGGGAGAGGGGATGAGTACTAAAAACCGCTCGAAATCATAAAAGTGCAATTTTATTCTAAAAATCGCAAAAAGCGGTAATTTTGGCTGTAAAGGTGTATAATAATAATAATAATAATAATAATAAACTATTATTAAAGGTGTATTCATACTCGTGTGGAAAAAGATCGTTAGGCGACTTTTCTGTAGTGCGACTCATTTGTAATATACGCACCAACGCGCCATGCTCCAGGTGTTGTTGCAGGCGGAAGTTGTGACGGAGCGTGTTGGTGCGTATATTACAAATGAGTCGCCCTACAGAAAAGTCGCCTGGCGATATTTTTCTACACGAGTATGAATACACCTTAACACATTTTTACAGGCGATTTCACTTAGCGCCTGAAATTGAAAGTATGTCATGTAATGTACTTTACCGGTAGTTATGCTTTTTCACATAGTAATGGCATGGAGTTTAACGTAAAATGGTATAGCTTCGATTCGATACTGGCACAATGGTACCTGTCTGAATAGAATTAGAGAGTGGTTGAGTCATAAAGGCATGATAAATGGTGTGTACCGTGTCAGATCCCATAGCATGGAGTTCATGAGAACCAGGTCGGGTGGTTCCTTCTTGAATTCACGCAAAATCAGCTCCATGGTTTTGTTGTAGGCACTAAAATAGTTAACCCATGCAACAGAAATACACCAAATTAGACAAAAAAACGTCCGGTAGCGCTAGCATCTTGCAAGCAGGTTAACTAACCTATAAACGGACCTAATTCCTGAACGTTCATATCTGGCCGATTTTTACTTTCACGGTATGTAAAAATTTGTAGCATTGGCAAATAAGTGGGGCTAGTGTGGTGCCCTCTAAACATAAACAGTTAGAACATAAATAGTTGTAGCGATTATAATCCGTCACCCACTGGTTTGCACAGGTTTGCACAATGCAAAAAAAACCTTAACAGTTAAACTTGGGCCGAAATTGGCCAGACATGAGCCAACCGGGAAATGAAAACAAAACTCCAGCCCTCACCCAAAAAACTAACCGACCTCGATGTGTGAACCTACTAAAGAAGAGGCAAAGACTGACCGGGTGACGAAGTAGTATTGAACCAACACCTCATCGTCCTGGTATTCCCTCACTTCCCGGTAGTTGTGAGCGTTGGAGAACTCAGTGCGGTAGAGCAGACGGTCGTTCATAAAGCGACTCTCTCCCTGTAACGCCACAACTTGCATGTAGGTTGACGCAGGTAATGCAGTACTTTGGCTTTCAGTTCGGAGTTGTCGTTTCTGAGCAGTCGCGAGTCGTCCTGCAGCAACAAGACCACGTCTTTGTAGACGCCGCGCTGAATCGAATCCCCGATGACCACGATGAATTTGTTGCGCAGAAAGCGTCGTGTCTCCTGCGTGGAGAAAATGAATGGCTCCATCTTACTCATCCAACCCCGACCTCCAGACGCCATCCAACACTAAACACTGAATCAGTCACCGATTGGACCAGACCTTTTTGGAAAACATGGCTTTGTATAGTCGGCACTGCAGTAACAAACAAAGAGGCTGGGTGGGTTGTCCTGCTTTGCTTTTTCTTAACTTCCTCTCTAATTACACAGCTAAAAATTGCTGTTGTATTGTATGAACAGAAAAATCAAGCAAAGATTGCAATTGACCTACAAATTCTTAAGCAGCGTGCAGCCTACTCCAGACGGCCAAAGGATAACAGCTTTATTAGAAAACAAGAGTAGAGACAGACTGAACAAACTGGGCACGGGGAGCAGCTAGGCCTAGTTGGAGTGCCTCAGGGCAGGTCAGAGATAAGCCTATCTGCTCTGCCTACAACAACCCTACGACCGAACATCTCGATACTGTACGTGCCTAGTACAAAGCACCTTTTGGTATCGGTGCCAAAAGATATACAGTATAGATCAAAAAAATTGTCCCATCGCTTTTTCCGCCTTCAATCAAACATTTCGTTCTCAGTCACTTCTTTAACGATTTGCCTCAAATTTTCAGCAAAAATTAACAACATGGTTGGCTAAATATTCTGCAAGTTTAGTGCCAAAATTCCGACTCATACTGGTTTTATGACCCGAAAACTAGGAATGAGGGTGGTCCACGCAAATTTAATTTTTTTCGGTAATACATGGAGTACAGGCCTGAAACTTGCAGGAATGATTGGTGTTGCTATTGGGCATAACATACTAAGCGGGCAGCCCTGTAGCTCAAAGGGCACTAAAATGGGGGAATTTCAAAAACATGACGAAATATGACTTTTCTTCGGAAAACCGGCAAAATGACGATTCTAAAGATTTTCAATTTTCAAAAAACGCTGCAGGGATGGTTACTATGGTGTGGAACAGAGCTTAAATATCAGGTTCATTTATTTGTCGAACTTCCTGCTACAATCTATGTTGATTAACAACAGATTCAGTGCGTTGATTCTAGAAGGTGCAGATTTCTTAACTATGGGATTTTCACTCATGTTTTTGAAATTCCCCCATTTTAGTGCCCTTTGAACTACAGGGCTGCCCGCTTAGTATGTTATGCCCAATAGCAACACCAATCATTCCTGCAAGTTTCAGGACTGTACTCCTTGTATTACCGAAAAAAAATAAATTTGCGTGGACCACCCTCATTCCTAGTTTTCGGGTCACAAAACCAGTATGAGTCGGAATTTTGGCACTAAACTTGCAGATTATTTAGCCAACCATGTTGCTAATTTTTGCTGAAAATTTGAGCAAAATCGGTAAAGAAGTGACTTTGAACGAAACGTTTGAGTGAGGGCCGAAAAAGCGATGGGACAATTTTTTTGATCTATACTGTATATTGTACATACAGTACAGCAGTACACATACTAGTGCTAACAGACAATTCTTCCCATACATGTCGTTGGGGGGTGTAAAGGGGGGGCCGGCCCCCCCCAAGCCCGATTTTTCGGCAAAAGTCCCCCCCAGCGGATTTTTGGGGGGGGACCTGAAAACCCACTTTTGGATTCCAAAGTAAAGGAAATTTTAGCCTAGACAATACATTGTGCAGCACAAAATTGGGTTTTCGCCTACCCTACAACCCAAAGCAGGGTTTTGTAAGGCTTAGAAATCCTAAATAGGGTTTTTAGACTGCTTAGAAACCCTGATTAGGGTTTTCAGGTTACTTTCAAACCCTGATTAGGGTTTTTAGACTGCTTAGAAACCCTAAACAGGGTTTTCAGGTTACTTTTAAACCATGATTAGGGTTTTTAGGCTACTTTAAAACCCTAAACAGGGTTTTTAGGCTACTTTGAAACCCTGATTAGGGTTTTCAGGTTACTTTTAAACCTTGATTAGGGTTTTTAGGCTACTTTAAAACCCTAAACAGGGTTTTTAGGCTACTTTGAAACCCTGATTAGGGTTTTCAGGTTACTTTTAAACCTTGATTAGGGTTTTTAGGCTACTTTTAAACCCTGATTAGGGTTTTCAGGTTACTTTCAAACCATGATTAGGGTTTTTAAGCTACTTTGAAACCCTAAACAGGGTATTCAGGTTACTTTCAAACCCTGATTAGGGTTTTCAGGTTACCTTCAAACCCTGATTAGGGTTTTTAGGCTACTTTGAAACCCTAAACAGGGTTTTCAGGTTACTTTCAAACCCTGATTAGGGTTTTTAGGCTACTTTAAAACCCTAAACAGGGTTTTTAGGCTACTTTGAAACCCTGATTAGGGTTTTCAGGTTACTTTTAAACCTTGATTAGGGTTTTTAGGCTACTTTTAAACCCTGATTAGGGTTTTCAGGTTACTTTCAAACCCTGATTAGGGTTTTTAGGCTACTTTGAAACCCTAAACAGGGTTTTCAGGTTACTTTCAAACCCTGATTAGGGTTTTTAGGCTACTTTAAAACCCTAAACAGGGTTTTTAGGCTACTTTGAAACCCTGATTAGGGTTTTCAGGTTACTTTTAAACCCTGATTAGGGTTTTCAGGTTACTTTTAAACCTTGATTAGGGTTTTTAGGCTACTTTTAAACCCTGATTAGGGTTTTCAGGTTACTTTTAAACCTTGATTAGGGTTTTTAGGCTACTTTTAAACCCTAATTAGGGTTTTTAGGTTACTTTCAAACCTGATTAGGGTTTTCAGGTTACTTTCAAGGCCTGATTAGGGTTTTTAGGTTACTTTGAAACTCTAAACAGGGTTTTAGCACTGGCTAGAAAGCCTAGAAAGGGTTTTTAGGTTGATTAGAAACCCTAAACAGGGTTTAAGAACTGCATTCAAATCACTAAATACGGTTTTTTAGTAATCTTATAAGTCAAAACAGGGTTTTGCGCGTGCCTCAGAATTGAAATTAGGGTTCTGTGAACTATTTTTAGTCAATATATCGCATTTCAATCAGTATTTTATCGCTGAAACTCATATTCAATACGTATTTTGAGCGCAAAACAGCTTTTTATTACATTCGTTGCTTCAATATTCGGTTTTTAAGGCATTTTTTTCAACCTGAACAGGGCTTTTAAGGCATTTTTAATGCAAAAACAGGGTTTTAAAGGCTTTTTTCGGTCCAAATAGGGTTTTGAAGCCATTTTTCGCCCCAGAATCCCTAAAAAAGGTCGACAAAACCCACTTTTTACCCCAAAAAAAGGTCGACAAAACCCACTTTTGGACCCTAAAAAAAGGTCGCAAAACCCACTTTGGACTTGGTCCCAAAACCCTATTTGGGATTTGAAAAAGGTCCCCCCCCACGGAAAAACCCAGCGACATGTATGATTCTTCCGCAAAAATCGGAAGCAATGCACAAAAATTGTCTCCGTGGAGAGGGAGGGAGTTTAGCCTTGCCGTGACTTAACTTTATTTTGACGATGGCTGCACCGAAACTTACAATGTCCGGATCCGATCCGATTTGCGGGGGGCCTTACGGTCTGCGATCATACTCGAGGTCCATTCGGCTACCCCCGGGATTCGTCATCTCGGACGTTGCCGTCCTTTCACTCCTTGTTCCTTTCCTGCTCCTTGTTCCTCCTTTCGGATCCTTGTTCCAGCCACTCCTAGCCATGCTGCTGGGCGCTGGTCACCAGGAGGGCGGCCGGCGTGTCGATGCCATGATGCTGACAGCTCCCGACGGTGCCCCATATCCCAGAGGGCTCCCAGCATAGTTGGTTTCTCAGACAGCTTCTGACATCGTAGATCTTCTTCCCAATGTGGCATGCTTTGTGGAGTGGCTTCGGTGCTTAGGCAGATCCAGTCGGTTCCCATTTTACCTACTAGCTGTCACCAGCTTTCGGTGGCCTGGGTGGAGCTTTATGCCGACGACCAACTCTTTGCGGCAAGAAACTTGCCGCGCCGAGAGGATGAGGGCACGACGTCGCGCACAGTGGCCATGCGGCCTAAACCACTACACCAACTGTGCCGGCACTTACAATGTCATTGGTCATTTCTAAATTGGGTGGAGTTTCGTTTCACCCGTGTAAAACCTTTGCCCTGTTGTCGACTGCCTTAATTTATAACTCAGGCTTATATTAGTTTAGGCTGAAGCCAAGGCGTATTCATACTCGTGTAGAAAAAACCAGTCGCCCGGCGACCATTCTGTCGGCCGACATTTTGTGATCTCAACACCAACTGTTGGGTTTGCGTGTTGGGCTGACAGTACACGGTGTGTTTAACTGCAGAGAATCAATCGCTCAACAGCGCACATCTGGGCATAGAGCTAAAGCATTCCTTATGCATGAATAACAGAGCCCGCGGCCCAGTCTAATAGCCGGCCACTCTAACAGCTGTACACAATCTAACCACTACCCTAAACCAAACCCAGACAAACTGGAAAGACGCACAGACAGTCAGACATTGAACATGCTGTAGTGCTACTGTCTGTAGTGTTTATAGTCAAACATCTGTTTCGACTTAGAGGGCAAATATCTCAAGAACTAAACTGTGAATCTCAATAAAAATTGCACCAATCTTTGAAGAATTTATCAATCTTTCATTCAAAAAAGGATCCATTCAAATCGGTTGAGATTCATGGTTGCAAAAGTAAAAAATCTGCTGGGTTGTTCTTTAACACTCTTGTTCATTGCCAAAACTTCTGTTTTGACTTTGAGGACAAATATCTCAGGAACTAAACAGGCTATCTTAATAAACGTTACATCAATCTTTCAAGAATTTATTTATCTTTCATTTAAAAAGGATTCATTCAAATCAGTTGAGATTTGCGGTTGCTACAGCAAAAAATCTGCTGGGTTCTTTTTTTGGCGGACCCTGTATTTGCAAAACATTAATTATCATTAATTAACATTATCATTAATTTCTGTTTGGGATCGGTTCCTGATTTCCCCAGCTACACCTGATCCATTAAAAGTTGAGGAACTGCAAGCAAAACGTTACTTGATGTTTTTTATTTACTTTAACTAAGTCAAGTGAGTGGTAAGTGTCGTTTGATCGATGGCGCTTTACCCTACCTTACCTCTTCCTCTGTTTGTACTGTGATCACGTGTATAGTAAGCACCCAGCAAGACCAAAACCACAACGAGCGCACGACCAAGAAAGTAAGATAGTAACGAAGAAACCTTTTTCGAAGATGGGAGATATTCGCGGATAGGGTGAATACTACTTGCGTAAATTAGGGTTTCAAATGTACTTCATTTTTGATTCCTCTTTTCGTTTCATGGGGCCACCGTCCCCACTCAGCTTTGGACGAAAGTTCTTCAAGTTCTTTGTTATTCAAGGAAAGGATTAAAAGCAAATGAGCAGAAATATGCATTGAGCCTAATGCCTAATCAGTTGGTAAAATAGGTAGCGAAGCGATCTTTCAAATAACGACTTGGAAACATCCTTTGTTCGATTTTTACAGCTATGATCGTCGTTTGAAACAGGCCTCCACCTCGGGGTTTCGAGCCCAACTGTGCTCATGCTGTTGGGCGGGCGCCAGTCGCTAAGAGAGCGCCTGGCATGTTGACGTCATCATGTTGTCAGCTCTTGACGGCCGCCGGTGCCCCGGTTGGCTGAGGGCATAGTTGGTTTGTCAGACAGCTTCTGACTAGAGATGGGACCGGTATACGGTATTATACGGTATCATACGGTATTGTACGGTATTTTTGGCTATACGACCGTAATACCGTATAGTTGTAAAAACTGAATCGGCAAGATTTTTGCAGTAAATGCATGTCATTTTCGCGCTTTTAAAGGTGCCAGTACTGTTTTTTGGCTTTGTAAACAATGTTATCGGTTAGAAAAACACAAAAATCTACAGGGTGTCCCAAAAAAAATGACAACATTTCTTTTTGCTGCCATTTTCGCAATTTTTGACCAAATTGTCTGAAATTTGAAACATAAGTGCCAAAAAAGTGGGAATTTTATGTGTTAAAATTTGGTGCATCAGGATTGACCCAGTCTTGAGAAATCCAACAATATATTAAATTGAGAAATTTCAATTAAATGTAGAAACAGCATCAAAAATGGAAACTTTTCTTTTTGCTGTATCTTCTTTAATTTAGGTCGGAATTGGATGAAATTTTGAATATATGCACAGAATAACGGGTTGATTTGTAGATCAAACGTTGGCGCATGAACCCAGCCCAGCTCTTGACATAAAAAATCCCGATCACAATACAACGACAACATTGATTTTCGCGCCCCTTAGCTGTAATGAAGCTCCTGTAAGCGTAATTCAGTCTGTCACCCCAAACATGCTAAGAAATGTTTATGATGCTTATGGGAAACGGTTGCAGCAGTGTATTAACTCAAACGGAGGTCATCTGGATGGTGTTTTATTCCTTAGTTCTCAGAGTTTGCACGTTCTTCATTTTGCCGCAGTAAAAACTCTGATTTTTTTTAGTTTCCAAGAACTAGCGAAATGGACTGATTAATGCCAGAACTTTTGACCTACAAAATATCTGCGCATATATTCAAAATTTCATCCAATTCCGACATAAATTAAAGAATATACAGCAAAAAGAAAAGTTTCCATTTTTTATGCTGTTTCTACATTTAAATTGAAATTTCGCAATTTTAAATATTGTTGAATTTCTCAGGACTGGGTCAATCCTGATGCACCAAATTTTAACACATAAAATTCCCACTTTTTTGGCACTTATGTTTCAGATTTCAGCCAATTTGGTCAAAATTTGCGAAAATGGCAGCAAAAAGAAATGTTGTCATTTTTTGGGACACCCTGTACCTATATCTCTTACGGGCAGACCGTGCACCAGGGCTGTTGGGTCGGTTTTTTTCCTCGGTTTTTTCGTTTTTTTCCGAAAAAAAACGGTTTTTTTTCCGAGGGGCTCGGAAAAAAAATAAAATGCGGAAAAAAACTCAAGCAAGTTTTTAAAGGAAATAGGCCAAATAACTGGTTAAATTCGCTGCAAATACTTCGAATTTACGTTAATAGAAGCCTTACAAGCACTTCCATGGCATAACTTAGCTGTTTTTCGCAAAAAATACCGGTGCCATTTTCAGGCAACTTTTATTATTGTATTTTTGTTGTTTTAAAATCAAATTACTACTCTAAAAGATGAAAATAGTGCATTTTGTAATAAGACACACGCTATTTCGTTGAATTCTGCAATAAAAAGCGATTGTTAAAAATTTTTTCTGTCATCTCGGAAAAAAACTTTCGGAAAAAAAACCGAAAAATAACAGGAAAAAAACCGGAAAAAACCGGATTGAGTTTTTTTCGGAAAACAAACAGCCCTGCCGTGCACCAATTTGTGCACGCGACAATTTTTCATCACGCATTTGCCGATCAGCTTCGCACGGGTTCATCACGCAAAGCTGATCAGCTTCGCAAAATTTACACCTCGATCAGCTTCGCATTTGCGTTATGCGTGCGGCCAGCGCAGCCATAACTCATTTTCATCACGCACTTTGTGTCGGCTGTATGCTACAGCGTTGCGCATGCATTAGCTGGAATTTAAAGTGGCCGCCTGTAAAAAAATGCGTGATGAAAAACCTCATCACGCACCTGCGTGATGACTCTTTCCATCACGCAGCGTTTTCATCGGACAAATTTTTTCAGCTTCGCACGGGTTTATCACGCATTTTCCTTGCCAAAAATTCGAATTGGCTCATCGGACATTTGACGGCCCTGCGCGAGAGGGTTATGGCAGTTTTTTTTGCTTCCTAGAAATGGAAAATGTGATATTACAAGTACTTGTCAAATGTTGAGAAACCTGCAATTTTGCTTTTGAATAAAATCAACATATCTTTGGTTAGCATTTCACTAATTTGAAGTGAAGCAAATCTGTCCAACCAAAATACAATTAATATTTACAATAGGCATAATGCAAAATAAATTCAATATATTGTCGGATCAGCTTCAACTCTTTAAATAAACAGACAGTACTACTTACAAAACAGATCACAATCAAAAATAGCCGTGTTTTTCACAGGAAAGGCCGACCACAAAAAGTAATTTATGTTTTTGACCAGAACTTGGCGATGTACTAGCGTAACCGTGTGTTTTAAGAGTCAGTCTCTGAACTGATCGAGTTTTGCCCCTTTGCCCTATTCAGACCCAAAATTGAAACTTAGGCGCAGGACGTTGAAAGTTGGTGCACTGATACCCCTTGATGAGTTGTTAAACCACTGCAAAGGAATACCGAATTCGACGCTCCACGCTCGAGATATAAGCCCGCGAAAATCGGCTCTCTTAACTATGGGAACAAAATTTCAAACTCGCATTTCTAACTTACCAGTTGGAGTTTGAAGTTGACAAATGAGGATTTTACATAACTTTTTGAGTACTTTAAGATTACGTAGTCCAATTTCACTTTTGAGGAAAAAAATGTTTTTCGGCCTCCTTTGGCGCCCCATAGCTCGTCTGCAACCCGCCCTAGTCATATCTTTTTATTTCAGATTATTGTAGCGCTATCAATTAGCTACCTTTGGATGTAAAATACGTCGAGCCAACTGCCCGCGTTTTTGAGAAATATGGCTCCAAAGTTGAAAAACCGCAGACTTTTGCATTATTTTTTGTGCATAAAATTTCCAACTATGATTTCTAACCTACCAGTTGGAGTTTGAAGTTAAAAACTATAGTCTTTACACAACTTTTTGAGTACTTTAAGATTGCGCAGTCCAATTTCACTTTTGAGGAAAAAAATTTTTTTCGGCCTCCTTTGGCGCCCCATAGCTCGTCTGCAACCCGCCTAGTCATATCTTTTTATTTCAGATTATTGTAGCGCTATCAATTAGCTACGTTTTGGTATAAAGTACGTCGAGCCAGCTGGCCGCGTTTTTGAGAAATATGGCTTCAAAGTTGAAAAACTCCAGACTTTTGCATTATTTTACGCACAAAAAATAATGCAAAAATTCGGGCTTTTTGAAATTTGAAGCCACATTTCTCAAAAACGCGGGCAGCTGGCTCAACGTATTTTATACCAAAAGGTAGCTAATTGATAGCGCTACAATAATCTGAAATAAAAAGATATGACTAGGGGGGTTGCAGACGAGCTATGGGGCGCCAAAGGAGATTGAAAAAAATTTTTTTACTCAAAAGCGAAATTGGACTACGTAATCTTAAAGTGCTAAAAAAGTTACGTAAAATCCACAATTTTCAACTTCAAACTCCAACTGGTAAGTTAGAAATGCGAGTTTGAAATTTTGGTCCCTTAGTTAAGAGAGCCCATTTTCGCGGGATTATATCTCGAGCGTGGAGCGTCGAATTCGGTATTCCTTTGCAGTGGTTTAACAACTCATCAAGGGGTATCAGTGCACCAACTTTCAACTTCCTGCGCCAAAGTTTCAATTTTGGGTCTGAAGAATGAGACTCGATCGGTTCAGAGACTGACTCTTAAAGCGCTTCCAGCATACTATACGGTATACGGTATTATACGGTATCGAAAATACTATACGGTATTCTTATACCGGTCCAATCCCTACTTCTGACGTCGTTGATCTTCTCATGCAAAACGGCATGCTCTGTGGAGCCGCTTTCCGTGCAACGGCAGATCCAGTCGTTTCCGATTTACCTACTCGCTGTCACCAGCTTTTGGTGGTCTGGGTGGGGCTTTGTGCCGACGACCAACTCTTTGGGGCAACAAAGTTGCACCGCTCCGTCGAGCGGATGAGCGCCCAAACAACAAACATCTCTCTTCTATACTAATCTACGCGGCGCCTACCATGCCTATTTTACAAGATTTGTACAGACTCCGACAGCACATAAACTAGGCAAAGCTGCATGTAACATAGAGTAAAATTAGTTGTGCTCATAAAATTACAATCATGAGATCGGGAGCAGTCGTTTGATAGCACAATTGGTCGTTTCTGCAAAAAAATTGCAAGTTGAGTACTCACCCCGATCGCGGTATGTTCGTATTTCACGGCCATTCTCCCCCACCCGGCAAACTGCCACTTGTAAAGATGTTTTCCAAAGCCGAAGTCTAAGCTCAAGCCCAAATCTGTTCCTAAGCATAAGACTAAGTTTGAACTAAGCCTAAGCTTACAACCAAAGTGAGGGTAGTTGGCAGGTGGTAGAACCGTTCTGCTTTCTTCGGCGAGTGGAGCAACGGGCTTCCGGTTCATAACGGATATCAGGACTTATTATTTATTACCTCATCACTGTGGAAATAAACCAAAAGGTTTTCTATAAATCCTCAAGATTTCAGTTAAATCTCTTGAGAACAAACCGCAAAAGTCTATGTGAGATTTTTATCTATTTGTTGCAATAATATGAGCCCAATTTATTTTGTCTAGTATGATTGCGTCTGTACGCACTACTTTAAGGTTCGACCCTGCAACATACACGTACGGTTAAGACGGTGGTTACAGAGTTACAATAGATAAACAAGGCGACTTTTATAACCTCAAAGCATTATGCAGAAATCAGAATCGAAGGCAGAACGTAATCAGAAAACAGTGTGTTTTCGTGAAATGAATATCTCCCGAATGCCATAGCGCCTTTCACTAGAGATTTTCTCCTCTCGAAATCTGGCCACATCTTTTCTGGTTACTATGCCCACAACCTACACAAAGACCAAGGGTAAAGCAGAAAGCTACTAGCGAAACCAACCCTGAATTCTCCGTTCACCACAACCAGATGTCTCAGTCCAATCTGCCGAATCAGAGTGAACAGTTTTCTTAAGGATGCCTCCTAAAGCATTAAACAGTCTGGCACTTAACGCCGTTTATGGTACTGGCACCATATATGGTACCACCACAGACTCCGAATGTGGGTATACCATACAGTATTATATGGTACCGGTACCCATACATGTAACAGGGGGGTCTGGGGGGTCTGCCCCCACCCGACTTAGGCCAGACCCCCCGGATGGGGACCCCCCCCCCCCCCCCCGAGACGATTTCACCGACCCCCCCCCCTCCGATTTTCCTGGCAAGTAAATTTTCGAGCAAATTTTTGCAATTTTTTACAATTTCACACACAAAAGTTGCCAAAATCGCCTGCAAAACAGCACTTTTTAGCTGTATTTCAGCCCAAATTAGCGATTTCTGGCGATTTTTAGCCCAAAAATAGCGATTTTTTCGATTTTTGAGCGTTTTTTAGTGCCCACCCCCTCCCCGAAAATTTTGGCTCAGACCCCCCCCCGGCCGGCGCCAGACCCCCCCCCAACCCCCCTCCCCCCATCGGCGGATGACCTGTTACATGTATGCCGGTACCATATATGTATGGTGTCAGTAGCCTAGGTACCGGTAGCATACATGGTGCCAGTACCATAAACGGCGTTAAGTGCCTGACTGTTAAACATTTGTATGATTACGTCATACCGGCTGCTCTTGTTTCTAGCTGTTTCTAGTAGAATAAAAATAATTTCCGAACTTCTCTGTAGATACGGGGGCTGATGGTTTCCGAGAAAAACTACAAACCTCAGTAGTGCAATAGGGCGAGGGGTCCATAAAAGGCCGCAGGTCAATGAAACATTCCATTTCTTCAGAAGACAACTGGAGATGTTCAAATTTTTCATTGAATCGGGGGTAGGTATCTCGAAAGTCCTTCATGGTTATGTGTAATAGATCAGATTCTGGCTGCTCTTCCGAAATGAATCCCTACAATCTCGTTGACATTTATTTAGGTTTACCGGCTTTTTCCGGTCAATGCCCATGGGCTTGTTTTGACACTTTTTGCCCACCACTTTGGATCGGAAAATAAGCCATGGCTTATTTATGGTAACTTCATTTTTCTACCTTTTTCACTCAAATGCAATAGAACAGAGGTAAATGCAATCGTTCAATGCTGTTTGTCAATGAATTGTTTGTGACCGTGCAAAGCATTTTGCATTCACTGCTTCGATTTTTTCCTCAATTAACCTTGTTTTTCGTCATGTTTTTGCTTGTTTTCACGCATTTTACAGCCTAAAATTGCCAATTTACGCCAGCCAGACACGCAAATGTTGAAACCAAAAATAAACCCTTGAGCATATTTACGGAAAGGTAAAATAAATCCAGGTGGGCTTAGTTTTGGGGGCTTATTTTCGGAAAAATCAGGCACACTTTGCCTAGTGCAGTACCTTTCTAAGCAGCAAGACAATTAGTTGTTCTCGAGTAATGAAGCCTTCTAAATGTCCATAATCGTGAGGCGGTATCCAGATTCCCTAAAGACGCAAAGTAGTTTCTGACGGTTCGTTCATCAGAGATTTCACATCCTGGTCGTAGTCGCCCATCTCCTGATCCTCAGTGAAATCCGAAACCACGGGGTAGCCATGATGCGACTGTGTTTTGAGCAGTTCCCACACTTTGCAAACTTTTTCGCGTACTCGAACCACCGTTACCTCTCGGGACATAACTCGACTAGAAAGATGCATGATGCAAACATTGCTATTGGACTAAGAGTGAGTAGAGCTATGTCAACAAGATCAAAGACACAACAGAACAGAGCAGACCTGGCAGAAATGGTAGAGGCAACAGCCGGCGGCTCCCAGGGCAGCATAGGTACTTCAAACAATTCAATGTAAATGTCATAAATTCCCTTAT
The DNA here is from genome assembly GCA_030248155.1 of Sabatieria punctata. Classification (NCBI taxonomy): domain Eukaryota; kingdom Metazoa; phylum Nematoda; class Chromadorea; order Araeolaimida; family Comesomatidae; genus Sabatieria; species Sabatieria punctata. The sequence goes on from JASANB010004147.1 coordinate 105,063, forward strand.
TCCAGCGATCACCCACGTATTTGGCAGTTACCAGCACCAACATGAGCGGAATGCCCAGTTGCAGACTCTGCAGCGACTCCATAATGATCACACAGAGCGAAATGGTCATTCTCACCACCCCTCCTGCAACACTTGGCTCATGCTCTATACTAATTATCAGTCACCTATACCTACCCAGTTGAGCCCCGGCTCCGATGATGGCATATTTGGCTGGGTCAAAGAGATCCTTGCGAGAGGGAAAGGTCAGTTGCAGTCCTACTCCCAGGATGCGACCCCATAGAGCTCCTATGATCAGCTGCGGCACAAACAGTCCACTGGGAACACTGATCCCGTAAGTCCAGCAGGCCAACAGCCAGTAGAGTGGAACCATAGCCAGCAGTGTGCTCAGGTGGTACGCCGCTTAACATCAGACACTATTACTGTACAGCTCTCTGCACTGCAAGTTTGTTTGTTTGTTTGTTCGTTCGTTCGTTCGTTTGTTTGTTTGTTTGTTTGTTTGTTTGTTTGTTTGTTTGTTTGTTTGTTTGTTTGTTTGTTTGTTTGTTTGTTTGTTTGTTTGTTTGTTTGTTTGTTTGTTTGTTTGTTTGTTTGTTTGTTTAGATTCCACTGTCCTTTCGGACAGCTCAGGACACTCCGCGCTCTTATCAGAGCCTTTCAATGGAGTGCCGTGCCTACAAACATCCCTCCCCTTTGCTGTCATAGAGTGCAACGGCAGCTCCGGTTCGGTTCCCATTCACCTACTGGCCATCACCGGCTTTCGGTGGTCTGGGTTGGGCTTTACGTCGAATACTTCCAGTCGTTTCGCCAGGTTTCGAACCCACAAACAACCGCTCTCGCAGATGCCGGGCCGCCGTGACACACGGGATAGCGTCCTAGTACTGCAGTGTATGCTACGCAGAAACATCTGAGTGAGTTGGAAATGGTCTCTATGCTAGCTGTTGATAGACCGGCTGATGTATTGAAGCGTAGGAAGCAACTTACTGTAACCGTAATGGAAGAGACTGGCTACACCCTCTTCAGGTGACTGCAGAACTATGTAAGAAGCCTCGCTGTACTGACCGTCTGGGCAGTTGAGCTGCAAATCAGAAGCCTCAGTTGAGAAGAACCAAAGTCACACAGTACCTACTACTGTTCTTTGTGTATGCACATTGAAAATTCCGGTGCACATTACCATACATAAGCAGTACTCAAAGTGTGTATTTTTGTGTAAGTGTATTTGATCGGCAAAAATTGATAAAGTATGCAAACACAATTCAAAAATTTTTGTTTTTGCAGTACTAGAGTGAGTAGAGCCTAAACATGGACCTAAGTAGCTGAATTTCAAAGATATCCTAGTTTTCAAACAGTCAACTATGATAGATCTGATTTTTTTAGTTTTCTTATTAAAAATCTGGCCAAAAATTTGCAATTTCAGTACAATACACATACACAAAATAAACATTGTTTTTCCTGAGTTGTGTACACAAATTACCATACACATAAGACAATGAATGTGTAAACACATACATACACATTCTGAAAATCCAATACCAAACAACAGTTGAGGAGGCTGCCGGACTTTGTGTCTCTTCCTGCCCTATAGCAGTTGGCTACTCCTAGTCCGAAAGGACAAAAAGTTACAACAATAACAACAGCAAGAGTACCTGTACGGCCACAGTCTGGTTGTGCACACTCAACGGTTGACAGGCCGGTGCCCACAACACCAACAGTATTATTGCACTGCTGGATACCAGAGCTACGAAGCAGGCTTCCAAGATTTTGTGGTACCAATGGCGCAAGTAACTGTAGCAATCAGAAACATACAGTACACTCCTCTTTCAACAGCCTTATGTACTTCATTCGAAATGCAGCCAGTCTCAGGTTGAGGGCGTTGAACAGCGCTCCACTCAGTCCTCCGAAAACGCCGATCAACAAGAAGAGCGGAAACTCCAGCATATTCAATTGGAAGTTCTAACAGCTCTTTTCGTTTTCATGCCTGTCATGCTTTTTTGCTCACTTTAACACTTCCAAAATCGGCCAGACCACTGTAAGAGAGCGAACCTCTCATTCCGGAGTACTGACTGAGCCAAGAGTCGAGGAAAAAGTGACACACCATTGAACAGAAGAACTAAAGCTAACTGCTAATTAGCACCTATGGAAATCTAACACAGTCAGGCACTAACGCCGTTTATGGTACCGACACCATATAAGGATGGTACCGGTACCTAAGGTAGTGGTACCATATAAGGTGCCGGTACCATATATGGTACCCCTACCTTCGCATTGGTACCGGTACCATGTATGGTATCACTCTGTTCAGATTTCGTACCATATATGGTAGTGGTACCATATGCCGGCACCATATATGGTACCGGCACCCATGGTCATGGGTAGGGGTACCATACGTATATGGCAACGGTACCATATATGGTACCAGCACAGGCCCCGAAGGTGGGGGTACCATATATGGTACCACCACCCTAGCTACCGGTACCATATATGGTATCACTCTGTTCAGATTTCATACCATATATGGTAGTGGTACCATATGCCGGCACCATATATGGTACCGGCACCCATGGTCATGGGTAGGGGTACCATACGTATATGGTAACGGTACCATATATGGTACCAGCACAGGCCCCGAAGGTGGGGGTACCATATATGGTACCACCACCCTAGCTACCGGTACCATTTAACTCCTACCAACAAACCATACTGATATATCAGTATGCCATCATGTCATCATACTATTTATTCATCATGAAATGGTCCACTACTATTCATCATTTTGAAGACTTTTGCAAGATTTTCTGATGAATCAATTATTTTATTGTTCATCAAATGCATTGGAATGGTCCAGCACTTCAACTTAACAAATAGGTCTTTTTACTACATGGCAATGCTTAGCAGTTTCTGATTAACTGTCATGACGAGCCCAGTCAGTTTATGTGTCTGTGGAACGTTTCTTTTTCGGTTGAACTAAGGAAAATTACCATTAAAGTTTGTTGAATAATCATTATTTAATTGTTCCTCAATTTCTCTGATGAATAATTTCTTCAGTTCATCATATTTTGAAGAATAGTAATCGTAAAACGTGAAGAACTATTCGTCAAAAAGAATTCATCAGGCAAAAACGAACCATTGATGAATTTTGCGGTTTGTTGGAAAGAGATATGGTACCGGCACCTTATATGGTGTCGGTACCATAAACGGCGTTAAGTGCCTGACTGTAACACCTACCGTTCGCCAAGTGAGCGGTTGAGTCCAGAAACTTGCTCCTTCCTCCATGGCAAACAGGACTCCGCCTGCAAACCAAATCCGCAATCATTCAATCGATCTCTGCAATCAATTCACGAACCAACGGGCGCATCGAATGCTGCCGCCACTCCAGCGGCCGCCCCAGCACTGATGAAGTCACGTTTCTCTCTGTCACAGCGGAAGTATTCGAAAATCTAGAACCGAAACTAAAGATTATTCAGATCTAAATACCTGCCTTCAGTCAGACCTTGAAGTCCAAGGAAAAGGAGTAGATCCTGGCTTGAGACAAGCCAGCACCTATAATGGCTCCTGTATGAATCATCGGACCTTCCTGTAAGAGGCAAATGCAGAACAACTGTTAGACTGACAAAATCCACTTTGCCAATCATGAGACTGCCGCAAGTTGCAAATACGAGACCAACGATTTTGACCAGCGCCGTTCGAACGCGCAGCACCTTTTGACGCATTTTTATGCCGTTCAATAGGCTTTTGATTTGCGAAATTCCGCTACCCACTGCTGCTGGCTACAATAAACTGGAAATAGAACAGAGAAAATGTGAAAGAACTTATGAATTACCGCTACAAAAACGCAGAGCATTGTAGACAGAAGAACGCAGCCTATGTTGAATAGATTCCAAATAAATAGTAATGCAATCATGCAGGTTTGGCTTCTGCAATTTTGTAAGTCTGAAATTGGATCTGATCAGGCCATTTACGTACATCTACATATATCCACGGATGCCTATCGTATACTGTTTATAGTACCCGGGTACTATATATGGCACTTAGGGTTTTGCGAAAATATAATTGAATCCATAGTACCCGGGTGCTATATATGGCACATACGAAATCTGCTCTATAACAAACTAACAATAGTATATGAAGTTCTTTGCTCAAATTACTGATTTGATGTAAAAAATAGGTTATGTGCATACATCAGAACCTCTATGATTGCTATCTACTGTTTTTCTTCATACAAACAAGGTTTACCACCAAAAATACTGTATTTTCGTACGTTTTGTATTTATAACAGCTCACTTCAGAATAAAAATCTGTCTCACCCTGGGTACCATAAATAGGGGGTACTATAAACAGCACTATACGGTACCTAATTCTAAGTTTCAATTTGATATGGCATGGTACTAAAATTAATTTTTTATTTTACTACTAGTAGAATTCTGGTATAGTATGATTTTAGTAGGTATACCAGATTCAGTCTATAAATGCGATATAATAGAGAGTTAGCTGCTTTGAATTTGACCTGATTTTAGTACTAGTAGAGTTCAGACATCCCTGTCTATATCTTGGGCTCACTTCGCTTTAGACAGTCGAACTTTTTCTCATTCAGAAATCGCACAGCCACTTGCACTCCGAAGCCGATGGCAGCCACGCAAAAGCCGATAAGAAAACAGACCAGCCACCGGTTTGTGTTGGTGCGCCAAACGCTTTTCTGTAACTCTGCCAAAATCTGTGAAAACTATTGGTAGGCTGGCTTTACCGAAAACTCCAACGAACTTTCTTCTTCTTTCTGAATTTCGTTGTCCGGATATTCATAATTGAGACTCTGTAATCTCAACCAATTAGGTTTACACTTAGATTCATTAAAAAAACAGCTTATATTTTTGAATAAGTTGCGGTTAAAACACTGCGCACATACAGTACTTAGGTACATTATTCAATCAGTTATCTCATATATGTAACAGGGGGTCTGGGCTGGGGGTCTCGCCCCACCCGACTTAGGACAGACCCTCTGCGATAGGAGATACCCCCACCCGAGCCGATTTGTCCTCCCCTCCGATTTTCTGGCAAGCAATTTTTGCGATATTTTAGAATTTCAGACATTAAATTTCTAAAATCGCTTGCAAAACAGCACGTTTTAGCTGTATTTGAATCAAAATTAGCGATTTTGCGATTTTCGAGCGATCTTAGTACCCTACCGCTCCCCTAGAATTTAGGCTCAGACCCCCGCCGGCCAGCGCCATTGATCGTACCCCCTTCGGCGGATGACCTGTTACATATGACCTAACCAAAAACTGAGCAAACCTCGTACTGTTCGTTTACAGCAGGAATGATCAGTTTGTTCTGTCGGTGCTTTCTCTTGCGCAAGTTGCTATACTTTCTCGTCTTTCCTCCATCATCAGTAGTGGTGCCGTAATCTAAATGAAAAACTTTAGCCGCATGCTAGTAGTAAAGACAGAGACGTATGATGTCCGCAACCTCACCGGAATGAACTTCGTTATGAGTAAAAGGAATCAATTCCTCTATCTTTGGCATGGATGTTTTCTTATTATTAAAACTGAACGACTGTACAAATCTGGGCTCGTCTACATTCGAGTACACGTTACGCATGCAGAAGAGTTGGCATCGACGGCCATAACCGGTTCTAAGTAAAGACACTGTTTTGTTTTCTTTCCTATCATCTACTTAGTTTAGTTACCGGCGTCTGGCGGTCACTAAAACAAATATTAGAATGAAAAAAATATAAGCAACAAGAATTCAATACATAAAAACAGTTGTAAAGGAAAACACGGTTGTATAAATGAATAGGGTTGTGGTTGCTGATTACAATCGCTCCAGCTAAGATACATAACCAATATCTAAATTAGGCCACACCGTCGTGCTTTTTGCCTAGAGGGCAGCGCAGCATCCTCATTCCTGACACTGATAATTTTCACTAAACCTAATGCCCCAATCTCTAACAAACAGAATTCCCACTATTTGGACGCACGTGTTCCAAGTTTCAGTCGAAAATTGCGGAAATGACAGCAAAAAGAAAAGTTATCATTTTTGTTGGACACCTGTAGATGAAACTCTGAAACTGTAGTTGACTTTCGTTTCTCTTTGTTTTTGTTGCTGTTAGTTAAGGGGTTCGGTTGCTGTGCTGCATAGCAGAGTTTTTATTTAATTGCCGCTGAGTGATTGTAGTAAGCAGTGCAGTGCACTAGAGCAATTCTAAGCGTACGCGTAATCAACAAAGAGTTAGCCGTCTCAACAATAGCGCATCGTCGGGCCGGAACAGTTGTTTGGGGCGCCTCCAGGCGTCTGGTACACTAGCGAGAGGCGGCTGAAGAACGAAGCGCATTTTATTAGGTTTTCTAGCGCTCGGCCTCAGGCGCCATCGATACAAAGTTTAGCAGTGCAAAGTCGCGCTATAGAAGCGCCAGATGTTGGTTGGGCTGTGGTGAAAAAGAGGCCTACTGTTTTTTGATCGAGCCAGAAGCGCGAACATGTCTACTCGACGCTATTCCTATGTGAGTTAAGCGGCTTGTCAATTGCCTTGCGCTTTCAATTCCGTTATTATGATCAACTCCTACCGTACGGCTAAATTCGTGAGCGCAACTGTTCTCGTAGACGCCCAATGTTGTGCCATTTGGCTTTTTGCAGAGTTCGATCGACGCCGGAGGCGTTTATACGCCGCGTAGCTCCAGCGTGGGCCGATATGATTCAAACCCCTACCTATCTTCCTCATCTGTGAGTCCTTCTCTCTTTCTCTATCTAGTCAAGTGTTAGTGCTAACGTTACATATTTAAAGGGACAGACACTGTGATGTTTTTGAGACACTTAGTCAGACTATATACGTCATGCTGACGTCATGTTAGACAGGTTAAACTCCACTCCACTTTAGGCTCTGAGTTTTTTCTGCCAAAAAGCGGAAAAATCAGAACGAAAAATATTTAATTGGGCTATAAAACCTACACTACAAAATTTCTGCAGTATCCTTTTGTTAAAGCTCTGACTTGAACTACAGTAGTGAGCAGTAAACCACACTACTATCGTCTGACAAGTATAACATACTGTACTACAGTCAGGCACTTAACGCCGTTTATGGTACCGACATCTTATAAGATGCCGGTACCATATATGGTACCACCACAGGCCCCAACCCAACGTGGGGGCATATAAGGTGCCGGTACCATAAACGGCGTTAAGTGCCTGACCTGACTGTACTACAGTTTTAATGTACATGCTGTACATAGTGATGCATTCTAGAGAACTGCCACGACCGGATCGCGCCTGGGTTCGTCCCGCAATCTGTCCTCCAGCTATGAGCCTCTGAACCACGGATACAGCGGCTACAACCCGGGAAGCACTTCTAGCTTGAACCGCTACAGCGGCGGATCCGGTCTCTCCTCATCCTACCACGAATCGACCCGACCTCGATACAGCTCCTCCGAGCGACTTCATACGTCGGGATACAGTAGTCTTAATACTTCCGCCTACCGACCTAGCAGCCTCGAAACGCGAGGCCGAAGTTCGAGTTATAGCTCAGGTGACTATCTCTCTCTATACTGAGTCAAATTTGGCGCCAATTAGTGTCGTTTTCTAACTGGCGCACCTGTCGGCCTGGAATGAAGTATTTTAAAAATAGTTAATAAAAATCGTTTCAGGCCTGTCCAATAACAATCCAGGAAGCCATTATCTCGGCAGTAGTTACCGAGAGCCTAGCTACAGTCGTTATTCGTCTCATCTAGGAGGCGCCAGCACTCCGACAAAGACGCACAGCACTTTCTACAGTGGTCGTCCGCCTCGCTACCCAACCACCAGCAGCAACCACGACTCGGACCATTCCAATCTGTCATCGGCTGTCACCTCCCGACGCAGCAGTGAGGAGGACGACAAGGAGAAGGCCAGTTTAGTGACGACAAGGAAGCAAGGGTCACTGGAGACCACCGATGAGACGTTCGAAAGACTCTATGAGCGGTATGTGAAGGGAACTCCCAAGGATGAGAGAAGAAATTCGCCCCAGGACAAAGAAGAGTCCAAGGCTGTTGACTCGCCCACAACCGATGCAACTGTTGTGCTGAACCCAGTGGATGAAACAAAACCAGTGACCGAACCTGAAAACTTGCAGGCTTCTGCTGAAGAGCCTGCTTGGACTGCAACTGCAGTGGTTGATGAGCCTGTTCAGGCTGAGGAGTTGGCCACGTCAGTTGATCTGACGATTCCTTGGACAACGACCATGGAACTGAGCACCTCATCAGCACCGGAGGATCTTTTGACTGCCAGGAGCGTGGAGCACAAAGGCACAAAGATAGAGCCTCCAGCACATGTGAGTGAAAAGCAAGAGCCTGCGTGTGTGCGTGAGCCTGTGGACCCTGCTTCTGTGGACCTTGTGTTGGCTCAGCCTGCTGCCTTGACTAAACCCGAAGAACCTGCTAAACCTGCTTGCGACACTAAACCTGAATCTGCTACTGATACGCAAGCCATGAACAAGTCTGAATCTCTATCACCAACTGAACAATCTCAGAGTCCGGCAGTCTCTCGCAAGAGCTCTCTGGAAAGCACCGACTCGACAACTGCAGAGAGAAGGAATAGTCTGCGACAAAAATTGGACTCTAAGTTCTCAAAGGTGGGAAGCCCACCTATGGTCTTCAACCCATACAAGAAAAAGTCGGCATCGCCTAGTTCGCCTACAAAAACTCGCACTTCTTTTTCTCCTGAAAAAAAGAAACCAGAAGCAAATATAGAGACTACTAAGTCGATTTCACCTGAGAAGGCAACTCCAAAGCCATTATTGAAGCCTCTTGAGCTGGCAAAAGAAGGAACGGAATCTCCAGTGAAAGCTGGAACTCCGGACAGTGCTGTTATGAAATCAAGCACTAGCAGTGAAAGTTCCTCGATGTCATCTTCGTTAAGGGACCGCAGGTCAGGCAGTCGTTCTCCTACTGAAGGTAAAACTGATACACTTGAAAAGAGAAAGCGTCGCATTGCTTTAACCCATGAACAAGAAAAACAGAAGGTTCTTCCCGCCAGAAGTCCTGACAAAGAAAAACCCCCCACCGCTGTGGCGGAACGCGCTACAAAAACGAGTGCCACATTCAGAAAGAATGACCACGATGTACTGGAAGCAGAGATAGTGTTGAATGTGGCCTCAGTAGAAAAGATATCTGAAAGCTGTAAAGCATCGACTGAAGAAAGTGTTGCTGTGTTTCGCAGCCTTTCAAATGAGACTCCTGGTGAAAGTCTCGAAAGTGAGGTACTATTTCCAACTGTCCCAAGCCATGCCACAGAACTGTTCATTGCTGAGGTCAAGGTTGACCTCCCAGTCAAAGCACCAGAACCAATTGAGAAGCCAAAAGAGGACAGTCCGAGTAAAGATATCGAGGTTAATATTGACCTACCTATGAAAGCACCGGAATCAGATGAGAAGTCAAAAGAGGACAGTCCGAATATAGACGTTGAGTTCAATATTGATCTACCTGTCAAGTCATTAGAATCAATCGAGAAACTGAAAGATGACAGTCCAAGCAAGGACAGTGGAATCTCTAATGTGACAGCTGTTGAAGTTGAGACTCCAATTCAACCCAAAATTCTGGTCACTCAGCCTAGTCTGCCTGCTTGGCAACAGTTCTGTGATGGTCTGAAGGATGAAGGGTCTGGTTCAAGTCTTGACCAAGCTACAAATGAGTACAGTCAGTCACCGAAACTCTATGACATCAGTGTGGAAGTGGACACGCAGTCAGAAACTGAATCTATCGCTTCTGATGTGGGTCCAATAGTGCCAAAGCGCAAGCTCTCCACTGGAAGCACCAAGAGCGCACCTGTTGGTGAGTTTCGTTTGATTGCCTCAGGCGGGAGTTGTTAAACCACTAGGATTAGGCGCCTGCACAAAAGAAAAAAGACTTAACTTTCGAGCGTGAGATGGCTGAGAAGCAAAGGCGACCACTTGTCCTAGGCGAGTTTTTTACACTTGAAGGCTAATAAACGGCTGTGCCTTGAGTAAACTGTTCAATGGCCATCGCGACCGCGAGCGGCTTTTAGACTGGATTTCATTATTACTGCGACTTACCAGGTTGCGACTTGTTAATTTTCAAATTGCCGCCTTGATTTGTTTTGCTTTAGGTTTGATAGTTCTAAAGCGGAATTCTTCAGGAACTTTGGCAGCGGCAAAGGTGATGGAATCGTGCTCAAGCGATTCTGGTCCCACCTCTGATGTGGAATCAGACGTAGACATAGAGGAATCGATTTGTCTCTTCCCCAAAGATACAGTGGTTGACCATCGTGGTCGTGTGCCAGATGTACTTGCTCAGCCAGCTCCTGTCTTTGAAATTTGCGTCAACTATGATGATGACGACTGGGACTCAGCTCAAGAGGAATCTGTTGCTTCAATCTCTGATTATGAAGACCTGCTGTCAATTGAGGACTACGATTCAGGTACTCGAGAAAGTTTTCTTCGATTTGTTTACTCAGTGGCAAGTTGAGTGCCCACTACCAAATCATAAAGCTAGAAACAGAAGACATTTTGAGAGGACTGAACTTATCTATTAGTTGAACGCCAAGTGGGATACTTGGGAGCAGGGTTGGGTAGCTGTTAAAACACGTTAATAACATGTTATTTAAACAGGTCTTGTAAACAATTCTATTTAGTTTAAAAAATTACATTATAAATCTGACACTAATTAGAAAACTTTTCGGTAAGTTTTTGGAGCAAATCGAAGTCTTTACATGCGGAAAAACTCGAAAGTTTGGCAAGGAAAGTGTACTGTAGCCTAATTCACGCTGCAAACTCATTTCAATATACTACAGTACAATACCCATTATGACCAGTCAGTTGAAAAAACTTTATATAAATTTTAGTAAAATAATTTGAATACACTAAACCACTTAAATCTTGGTTAATTACTATCAATCATTAAAAAGTTTGGATTAAATGCGCTCTAGTGGTGTTTTAGGATTTTTTAGTCTTCGTGCTTTTTAGATAGAAATTGATTTTATGACAGTTTTGTCAATAAAAACGCTATCAGAGGCAGGTAGAAACTGAAAAGGGAAACGAGTAACCTATTTTGAGTAATTTGGCATATCTTTCTGTCCAACCATTGACCGAATTTTGGCTTTTTGGAATTTTTAACAGGATTTTATGTTAATAACACTGTTATTGACGTTAGTAACAGTGTTATTAACATGCGTGAATTGTTAACTGTAAATTATACATCCCTGCTTGGGAGTCTGAATTCTCATCGATGTAATGGGTGTAAGCTCTCAATGAATGTAAACTTTTCAGATGAACGGGACTTTGATGACGAAGAGGAAGAGGACGATTACGTTGTAGACCGATCTAATCTTGAGATTCCTTCTTTCCATTCACCTCTGCACTTTGTTCCCTATCTTAGTGACGATGATGATGAAGGCACATTGTCTCAGCACACTGACACATCATTCAAAGATTTATCTCATGCTGATCTCACTGACACAGAAATGCCAGATATTCAAGATGAAGCTCGGCCATTGGTGACAGATGCTGATGATGATGAGGGGTATGAGGCCCAGGATGAGGAAGAACTGGAGCAGAGGAAAAAGAAGCGCAGAACTGAGAAAGTTGAAAAACTGGAAGTGAAGGATTCAAGCGACGAAGACTTGGACACTGCCCTGGATGGTCTCGATGAAGAGCTTGAGGTTGAATCAGTTGGCACCATTGAAGACGTTAGCTTTGATGATGCTAACGACACATCCATTCAGGTTGATATCATGCAACCGTGGATGGATTTCGATACAACTGAAGCAAATGATGCAGAAGATTTGTTCCTTGATACAGGTGACATGCTCTTGCCAGATGAGGTGCAAGTTGCTGAGGTGAAGACAGAAGCTGGACATGTAGGCCAGTACCGAGAGATGGCTTATGTCAAACCAGTTACTGAGAACACTTCTGCTCTCGCAACAGATGAACTGAAGATTGCTCGTGGAAAGAGAAAGAAACTTGAAGCTAAGGAAGAGGCTGCCAAAGACATGGACAAAGCACAGAGACATGCTGTACTATTGGCAGCTTCAGGTGTTGAACAGTCAGAAGAGCTGAAAGATGAAGATGCTGATGTGACAGAGTTCACAGTGGACCTGATGCCCGATGCAGCAGTGGAAGAATGTGTAGAGCTGGAAGAAGCAGAACTGACCATACCAGTGACTTACACCAAGCCTCAGAAAGAATCTGTAGAAGCAGAACGAGCAGACAGATTCAGAGCTGACAAACCGCAATCTGACAAGGCACTCACTCGCACTGTTAAGGATGCTGTTACAGAACAAGCCAAGAAATCTAAACCAGCTCTGTTTGTGTCATCTGCTTTGGAAGAAGTGAATGCAGCTGAAGCAGAAGAGATGCCACTCGAGTTTTTCACCTTGGATGAGCTGGCCCAAACTCATGGCGTGTCAGAGCGACCATCTGCCAGTGTTGTCCCAGTGCAAGTGAAACCACAGCTGGAAAAGCTGAGTACTGAGAGAGCTGAGAGGTTTTATCCTCAGAAGGAAAAGACAACCACTGCCACTATGAGAACTGCCCAGGCAGTGAAAGAAAAAGCTGCCAAACAGAAAGCCGCAACGTTTACAAAACCAGAATTTGAGTTTACAGAGGCAATTGAGGCTACTGAGCTTCCTTCTGAACTCATAGATCTTGACGAGATTGCTCAAACTCACGGTGTCAAAGAACGCCCAGAAAGGACAGTAGTGCCTGTGAAGGTGAAACCGCAAGCTGAAAAAGTTGCCACCGAAAAGGCAGATCGGTTCTATGAAAAGAAAGCATCAACCGACAAGGCTATGCAGAGGACTGTAAGAGCTTCTGCTGTGGAGAAAGTCAAAGACTCCACTGCTCCTACCTACATAGCTCCTGCCCAAGAGGATGTGGCAGAAGAGATCTTGGAGGACATCCCCTCAGAACTGGTAACCATTGATGCTTTAGAGCATGGTGTAAGTGAGAAAACTGCTGGAGCAGTGAGACCAACTTATGTAAAAGAACAGCGAGCAAAGACAGAGTTGGAAAAAGCGGACAGCTACCGACCTACAAAGCCTAGTGAATCGTATGCCAAAAAGGCAGTGATACAAGGTCCCAAACTAGAGAAGGTCAAAATAGGAGCATTGTCAGTTCAGCAAGCTCCTGATGAAGCCGAGCTGCTGAGGAGAGAGGAAGAAAAGATAAGGCAAGCAGAGGAACAGAAAAGAAAAGAGGAGGAGAGAAAGCAGAGAATAGAGGAGGAAAAGAAGAAAAAGGAAGAAGAGCGAGAAAGAATTGAAGAGAAACGAAGGAAACGGGATGAATCAGCCAAGTTGAGGGCTGCCGAGGAAAAGAGGAAGAAGGAGGAGGAAAGAGTAAGAAAGGAGCAAGATAAAGTCCAGATCCAGGAACAAAAGCCACTCAAGCCAAAGCAGTTAGAACAACTGAAAACAGAGACTGAAGATCGTAGAAAAACTACAGATGTCACTCCAGCCGACACCCAACAAAAGCCCAAAACCCTTGCTGAAAAGGCAAAGGACCTTGATCGACGAGCTACAATCACTGGCACAGAACTGGAAGACAAGAGCTATCGCAAGTCCATAGCCAACATGAGTCAAGAAGAGGCCAACGAGTACAAGCGCAAAAAAGAAGCGGATGCCAAGCAGCAAGCAAGAAGACTGGGCATCGTTGACTCGCTGAGCTCAAAATTCACCCATGATGAAGAGCCTAGTGCAAAGCCAGCAAAGCCAAAGAAACAGGAAGACAGCAAAGCTGCAGAGGATGACTTTGACAAGCAGATGGAAGAGTTGAGACAGCGAATGAAGGTTGGAAACACTCAACTGCAGGCTCAGATGAAGGACTTCAGCAAGGGCATCACTGACAAGACCAGCGAGGCCAAACGAGCTACTCACGAAGTTCAGCATCAGACTGTGCTGGACGAGAGCAAGGAGCTGGCCGAACAAGCCAGCAAGAGATACCAGGACTGGAGCAGTGCTCGTCAGAAAGAGTATGAGGACCGCTTGGCTGAGCTGCAAAAGGAGAAAGAGTCCAAGAAAAAAGCTCAGCAGAAGGCAAAGTATCCGGCCTCTAAGAAGCTCCCACCTCCAAAAGCTGAGCCAGTCCAGAAAGAGCAGGAAGCAGTAGAACCTGAAGAGGTGAAGGTGTTCCAGCGAGCTGCCGGAAAGCGAACTCCACTTTCTGAGCAACAGCCGCAAGTGGTGGCTCAGCAGAAATTGGTGCAACAGGGCGAAACAGAGTTAACAGAAGCTCAAAAAGTTCAGCTACCCTTGATCATCGAGAAACTGCCAAAGCGCACAGTACGGAGGCTAAAGACAAAGCACAGACAAAGCAAGTTCATTAGCGAAATAATGGACATTGACCAGCTGTTGAATGACAAGGAAAATGACCTCAAAACCTTTGACCAGTTTGAATTGCATTTCATGCATGCCTCTGGAGAGGTGAAGAGGGCCAAAGAAACCAGTCCCGAGGTACAAAGACTGCGCCATCTGGTTGAAAGCCATAAGAAGAAGGTGTTCGTTGGGTCGGTGAAGAACTTTGACTGCCTCTACAGTGCCAACGACTTGAGAGAGCTGAGAGAACAGTTGAGTCCGGCCAGTAAAATGAGCTTCGACTTTTTCGAAGGGTTACCAGAAAAGGTAATCTAATGGATGCCGTTGCTGCCTTGCTTAGCTATTTAGCTAACACCCCATTGATGCCCTTTCTTTTCTTATTCCTGCTTTGGTGCGTAACACTTGCCTAACATAATCACAAGTGCTTGGTTTTGTGTCACTTAGAATAAATTAAATCTACCGCCACTTTCGGTTACCGTATCACAGCAGTGAGGAAAGTATATCACAGCCAACTGATTTTCTGGTTATAATGCGGAATGACATATAATAGACGGCTCTCTCTGAACAAAAAAGCTCTCAACAGCACTGTTCTATATTTTGTAGCGTAGGTCGGGCGAACATGAACGTGGTCTACCGTTTAGTGCTAGTATGCTGATAAGTAGGGTAGTGTTTCGTTGCAGCTTTTGACAAGTCTGGCAAGCTGTATAGTATTATTACTACTATTATTATTGTTGTTTTATTGCCGCCATGCTTGTCATCCTACTTACTTGGGTAGATACACGTCTTGATGTCCACACACAGGCCTATGCGAAAAGCCCCAAATCTAGTCTCCAGATGAGAAACAGTGCCTTTCTATATTATTCTGGGAAGCAGATAAGCTATTCTGAGCTCATATAGGGTAAGCCGGGGTAATTCGGCACACCATTTTCAGTTTTTCAAAAATATCTCGGCCCAACTTAGCAGCAGTAACCTGATTTTCGGTCCGGAATTTTTCAATTTTTCTTAGTTACACTGTGCAAAAGGTTTGAAGCCATTTCGACCATTCTACAACTAATGACGAGCGATTCCTTTTCGATTTTATTCATGTGCCGAATTACCCCACCGGTGGGGCAATTCGGCACAACGCGAAAAATTTGATTTTGAAGCCTAACAGTCCCATCTTAAGGAATGCTACGATTAGATCCACTTCATCTGAGTCTGTAGTACAATTTTTGCCTGCATTCTACAGTTGTAGCGGCTTTTAGAGCTTTCTAGACGTTGAGATAATATGATCCCCATATAAGTTGGTTTTTTCTACTTGGCAATCGAAAAAGGCAGAGTTCTAGCGTTATACTTTCATGGAGCTCTTGTTTGAAGGTTTCTAGCTTTTGCTTGAAGCAGAAAACCTACTTTGTACGTGTAACAGTGCTTGAAGAAATGCGTAATTTGCATACACACAAAAATGTGCTAAATCGAACCTTCGTGTAAAAAATGTCAATGTTTTCATCCTATTAACACTGCTAAAGGCTTACTCACCAGGAAGATAAGCAATTTGCAGTTGATTAACAATTTTTTTATTAATTAATTAAAATTATTAATTAGTTAATTAATTAGCGTAAAATAACATGTTACTGTTAAAATCAGCATGGTGATGCTTAAAATACATAGACTAAGTAAAAATAACCGTTTTTGAACGAAAGTTTTAAAAAAAACCGATTTTTTGCGGGAAAACTGGCTTCAACTACCGTAATCCAATTCTTTTCCATTCCAAAATGATGCGAAAACCTGCGTGTCTACTTGTGCCATTTTTGCCCCCGAAAGCGGGTCGTCGGTTCTCAAAAACTACTGCATCGATTTTAGTGAAATTTTCAATGAATAATATTTGAAGGAAACCAACCTAATTGCTGCAGGAATGATCGGGCGGACATTTGGTCATGACATATTAAGACGGCAGCCCTCTGGCTTGAGGGGCACATTTAATTGGGGGGGGGGGATTTTATAAATTCACTAAAAATCGATTTTTGCTTCAAAAACGCAGTTTTCTGCAGTATCTCACTTACACTTCCAAAAATTATTCAATTATAGGATTCTGAAAACTTACGCAGTACAGTTGTAATGCTAGTGCTGCTTCGGAAAGACCGTAAAAACAAGGACATACTGTCGGAAATAACGGCGAATTTTTTGATTTTCCACCTTAATGATTGAATTTGCCATAAAAGTCTTGAAGATAGGAAATTTGCGGCCAAACTTGCCTGAAACATGTGTGCATGAGTTCTTTACGAGTCCTGAAAATTTCAAGAAAATCTGTTAATAATTGAATAATTTTAGGAAGTGTAGTAAGTGGGACACTGCAGAAAACTGCGTTTTTGAAGGAAAAATCAATTTTTCGTGACTTTTTAAAATTCCCCAATTTTAGTGCCCCTTAAGGCAGAGTGCTGCCGTCTGAATATGTTATGACCAAATGTCCGCCCGATCATGCCTGCAACTATCTAAGCGATAGGCCCGTAATTACGCGAGAAATTTGAATTTACACAGACCACTATGATTTTCACTTTTCCGTTCGAAAAAAATTTTTCCGATGGCATTTTCGCACCAAACTTGCAGAATATTTAGCCAACCATGTTGTTAATTTTTGCTGAAAATTTGAGCTAAATCGGTAAAGAAGTGATGGAGAACGAAACGTTTGAGTGAAGGCCGAAAAACGATGGGACATTTTTTTATCTATACTGCATGTAATTTAAAAAGCCGAAGACGCTATTTGCCTTATACGTATTTGCAGAAACGGTAGCAAAAGCCCCCTCCCAGAGGGAGAAAATTTTCGCTTTTTAGGTGTTTTTTGGACTTTCATGGAACCCCACCTGAGACTACCTCCGCACCCCTCTGGATTTTGCCGGCCTATGTATGACTAACGGTGTATGGTAGTGTGA
Organism: Sabatieria punctata; assembly: GCA_030248155.1. NCBI lineage: Eukaryota > Metazoa > Nematoda > Chromadorea > Araeolaimida > Comesomatidae > Sabatieria > Sabatieria punctata. The sequence goes on from JASANB010004147.1 coordinate 122,255, forward strand.
TGGCACCATATGGCATACTTGGGCGTTCAATTGAACGAAGCGTTGTCTTACATAGTGCCATACTTCTGCACCACCACAACTGGCCGAAGGTAGGGTATGCCATGCTGATACTGACTTAGTACCGGGCCATATTCCGTTTAGTTCCTGACTATAGATTGTCCTAAAACATTTTACTGTCCAATTACGCACTAATGACAGGCGATCTCAAAAACCTGCGCCTTTTTATTGTCCGTAGATGGGAAATTGCTGTCCCCAGAGAGAGCTTTGCCTTTACAGTCCAGTCTCGCTATTACATTAGATCCCGACCCCCAAAACTGTAACTCGACTAGATAGATCATCCAAAAATGTTTGCTATTTCTCTGAGAACTTCTTTTTGGCATTAAAAGATGTTTAAAGATCGGAATTCGTTCTTGATGCATGTTTTTAAATGGAGCAAACAAAAGTACACATCAGTTAGTGAAATTTTACTGTTTGAGTTGTAAAGAGTGACATGAAATTTATTCAAAAGAACTGCTTGTCAGGAGGGAGTTGTGGTTCTAAGATTCTTCGCTTCTGCACAGACGTCGGTTACGATTTCGGCTAAGGGGTCGGGTAGCGGCGGCTGGGGGTTGATGGGTGGTGGTAAGCCAAAAAGTGCGATTTTTTACTAAAACGAATGTTTTAGGCGTATTATTTGCTAAAATAGGTTAAAATGAGCTATTCTGAGCTCATTTACACCTAATCTAGACATATTTTTAGCTTAATTTTCTTTACAGAAATTCCTGAGGGGAGTAGCGGCGGCCTGAAGGGAGGTAGGTTGGAGCCTGTGGGGACAATTTGCCCATGTCTGCTTCGGCACCTAACCAGTGGAGCAGAGCCAGTGGTTATGAGTTTTATTTGAAAGGGACTGTTGTCGGTTTTGTGTTGCCTAGTCTTCCTAAGTCTAGTGTTAGAAATGCCTCAACTTTCAGTGCATACGGAAAATCTAATAGATATCTGTTTATTTCTACAAGTTCGTAGGCTTGACGTAAATGAAGTTTAAATTAGTTTGACACATGAGCAATGTTTATACGAAGCAGCTAACGTAGCAACCCTGATGCTTATTGATCTTGTTTCTCTCACTAATTAGGTGTTCCGTGCCACCTGTCCACTTGATCGGGCAATTCATTTTATTGCGGCGCTATCAATGGCCACCATTTGGTGTCTGTCTAATTGCCATTCAATGGTGGTTTCTCGTCAATGTTACCAGCTGGCCGACCACCTCTCTCTGTCCCTTTCTCGTATCAGGTGCGGACAACCAGTGCTAGCGTCTGGGTGGGTGGGTGGGTGGGTGGTGGCTGTTTAAAAAAGTGGCAAACAGTTGGGGGCCTTGGGGGCTGATTTTAAATTCACAATTCAAATGCACCGTCACTTTATTGATGGGGCCTTTAAGGCTTGTCGCCCGAGAGTCTATTACAAAAATTGCGACGACCTTGCGGTTTGGTGGATTTTCTCCGGCTGCCTTCTTTAGGCGCCGACCTTTGCCGCTGATGTGTGAATGAGAGTAATTTCAAAAAGTTCCGCTGCTGCCTGTCTGCCTGCCGTCCGGGTGGCATCAATTGGTGGCTGAACTTGCAAATGGACACTTGGATTTTGCGCCGCGGCCAAAATCTATATCAGCTGACTTAGTGGTGGTGTTTGAGTGAGAGCCAGTCAGCTTAGAACTGGCCTGTCTGTCTGGGCCCTGCTAATTGTGTTTGGCGCCTGCTCATTTTACTCTAAATTCTGCCACTATGTCCTATTCTTTAGTTAATCAGTTAATAAATCTCCTTCCATAGACCTTCTTGCCAGCTTACGTACGTAGATTCTTGTTGAATTAAGCCAGAGCAATCTGATCTTGAATGAGGCGTGCCACCTTGTCAGCCTGCTCCTCTGTTGTCGAAACCAAGCATTAATGGGCCGGGGGTAAGGGGGTTTACCAGGAGGGAGAAAAATTTCGCTTATTTAAGGCAAAATAGATGTTTTTCGACTTTTTCGGGACCCCCCTCGAGGTCTCCAGACCCCCACTGGGTTTTTCCGGTATATGTATGAACACTACCCTACCCTTCTGTTCGCCGACACTCGAAAAAGATGATTGTCACGACACAAATGTCTATGTGTTGTTCAGTGTCTCAGACAAAATCAAATCTGCTTAGCTTAGGACATACATGTAACAGGTCATCCGCCGATGGGGGGAGGGGGGGTTGGGGAGGTCTGGCGCCGGCCGGGGGGGGGGGGTCGGAGCAAAAATTTTGGGGGATGGGGGTGGGCACTAAAAAACGCTCAAAAATCGAAAAAATCGCAATTTTTTGGCTAAAAATTGCCAAAAATCGCTAATTTGGGCTGAAATACAGCTAAAAAGTGCTGTTTTGCAGGAGATTTTGGCAATTTTTGTGTGTGAAATTGTAAAAAATTGCAAAAATTTGCTTGAAAATTTACTTGCCAGAAAAATCGGAGGGGGGGGGTCGGTGAAATCGTCTCGGGGGGGGGGGCCTCTGGGGGGTCTGGCCTAAGTCGGGTGGGGGGCAGACCCCCTGACCCCCCTGTTACATGTATGGCTTAGGAACAGACAAAAAAGCTTACATTTGTTTAAAAGGCGATTTCGAACGAGTTTAAGCGACAAGGTAAACTTTCTCACCGTGAGAACTGTTCAGAATTCACAGTTCTTTCCTGTAATACTAGTCATTGTGGTGAAGGTGCCAGTAAAGCCATAAGCTGTGAGTGAGCAAACAACAGAGTTGCGAATTTGCGTGGGAACGGATTTCCTCGGTTGGCGGTGTTAAATTAAGCCGGCCGTGGCTGCTGTATGACGTGGAAGCTGGTTTTTTGCCGAGGCTTAGCAAACGGCTCCTAACTTTCGATTGAGCCCCGGGCAGGTTGGGAGCTAGGCCAGCCGGCAGCCAGCTGCCTCTGCGCCCGCGCTGCCTGTCACTGGCTTGTTCTGCTCCTCCAGCCTCCACCCTTTTAAATCTGCTGCCATTCTTTCTTCTCCTTACTTTAATTCTTTCCAGACCTCTTCAACATCCAACACTAACTACTGGCTTTTGATTTTTTCGCCATTCTAAACTTGCAGAGAGGAATGTTACCCTAAAGTGGTGATTGAGAAATAGTTGAGTTGAGTGGATGTATTTATTCTCAGCCGCTCATTCAGGCGCAAATAGATTCGGCTAGACAGACACCGACTAGCACTTGAAATGGAGAGTGACCTCGGCGCGCGAGAAATTGAGATTTTTAGTAAGAGATAAGATTTTCAGGTCAGAATCTACTACAACCGTACCTAATAGACTATTTATTGGATGGCCAGCGTGCAGTGCAGAGTGCAGTATCTGGCTGACTCTGACCCCTTCTCCTCCACCAGCTCCGTCTACTTGGAGCCCACCCGTCCCATCACTTTTACCTTTTCTATCCACATTCCGCTCTCCGAACAGATTCACGCTGTGATACGGCTGCTGAGTGCGCCTCATGCGGTACGCTCTCTTTGCCTGCTTGTGACCTTTGAGACTGCCTTTTTATTAGTCTGCTAACAGGAAGTCTAACATTTAGCTTTGTTTTACGCTAATCTGGTTGCCGCCAGCTGCTTTGACTGCTAAAAACCGTGGCCGTTTGAAATTTGTCTGAATTGAAAGACTGTTTTTTAAACCTGCTGCTTCTCTCTAAAAGGTAGAATCTAGCAGTGCAACGTGGTGTTCTTTTTCGTTGAGAAATCTTTTCAAGACTGTCTATTTTTTGATAAAAACTATTAGTGAAACTGTTGCTTTTGGCCAGGAGTGGAACGTTTGTCTCAGCAGAAGTGCTTCCCAGTGTGCAGGTGCAGGTGTTGGGTGTGTTGCAGGTAGAGGATGCTTCGCTCCAAGTGTACAGACATTACGACAACGGGGGAGGGGATTTCGGAACTTATCTGGACGGCGACCTCTCCCTCTCCGAACAGCCAGATGAGCTGGAACTCATCAGGAGCGATCCGTGAGTTAGCTTTATTCGTGCTCTCTTAGTCAGAGTCGGGTGAATGGCGCATCTGTGAAGCATTACGTCGATTGGGCGTTGTTAAGCAATTTCTTTAAACTATCACGTTGCCTGCTGCCTCATAGCTCGCTCAGATGGACCACAGTCGTTTTATTTTCTGGCTCTTACTGCCTGCCTGCTTCGAATTTTTTCTCCGCCTATTTTTTCTACAAGCTGTAAGAATGAAAAAATACACCGAAGCATACATGTAGCAGGTCATTCGCCGAATGGGGGTTGGGGAAGGGTCTGGCGCCTGCCGGTTGATTTAACCGAAATTCTAGGGGTGGGGTTTGGTACTAAAAAACGCTCAAAAATTGTTAAAAATAGCTAATTTGGGCTCAAATAGAGGTTAAAAAGTGCTGTTTTATAGGCGATTTTGGCAATTTTGTGTCTGAAATTCTAAAAAATCCAAAAATTTGCTCAAAAAATACTTTAAATTACCAAAAAATGGGAGTGGGGCCTGGCCTAAGTCGGGTGGGAGCAGACCCCCTGTTGCATATACGTAAGTAAGTAATTGAACGTCATCGTATTCGCGAAAGCCCTGGTCGTCATACAACCGGGGTCTCCCCAAGTCAGATCCACTGCATTTTTTTGACAATTTCAGACTCGAAAATTACTAAAACTGGGGGTAAAGCTGGGATTTTTCAGCTCTTTCGAGTCCGGCCCGATTAGCTTTTTGAAGCTATTTTTAGTACTCTCCTTTGCAAACTTGAGCTGTGACCCCAACCCCGCCGTTTCGTTCGGCGGATAGCCTCAATCAATGCTAGTCATATTGTTTCGTTTCCTTAAGTAACTCTTGTAAGTACGTAGGAAAAAGTAGAACCATACATGTAACAGGGGGGTTCTGAGGGTCTGCCCCCCACCCGACTTAGGCCAGCCCCCCTGATGGGGGACCCCCCCGAGACGATTTCGCCGACCCCCCTCCGATTTTTCTGGCAAGTAAATTTTTGAGCAAATTTTTGCAATTTTTTACACTTTCAGACACAAAAATTGCCAAAATCGTCTGAAAAGCAGCACTTTTTGCTGTATTTCAGCCCAAATTAGCGATTTTTGGCGATTTTAGCCCAAAAATTGCGATTTTTTCGATTTTTGAGCGTTTTTTAGTGCCCTACCCCCTCCCAAAATTTTGCCTCAGACCCCCCGGCCGGCGCCAGACCCCCCAACCCCCCTCCCCACATCGGCGGATGACCTGTTCTTACATGTATGAGTAGAACGGACAAAAAAAGCCAAGCAGTTATCTAAAGATGTTGATGAAAAGTTTCGTAGTTGACCAATATTTTCATTCGGACACCTAAATTTTACAGTTTGACCTTCCCTTCCAATTTGCGTCCGTCTACGTACAGAGGTGCGCTATAATATTTTGCTGTCAGAAGGCAAACCTCTAGATCGTTAAGACGTTTCGTTCCCTAGCCAAGTCCGACCCACATCAACTGCCTATCGGATGTGAACACCATAACAACAGAGGAGAGCACTACACAGACGAGTTCAGACAGAACAGATGTTGGGCTATTTAAAAAATGGTGCGGGGCACCGGTTGAACGGGCCAGTGCCATTTGCGGCTAATCCCGACGCATCGGAACTGATTCAGTCTGCGATTTTGCAGTTTTCATTCGACACTGGCTGGCGGCCGGTTGCAATCGGTGTTTGCGAAGAGGAAGGTGGCGCAAATTGGCTGGCCCAGTTAGTTAGTTGGTTAGCACTTTGCTGGTTGGTGGTGGCACGCACTCCAAACGCCCAAAAGTGGCCACCGACAAATGTTTTGTCAGGTCTGGCTGACAGCTAAAGGCCAATATTTGACGAATTATTGAGACTGACCTCGCACCACCGGTTTGTTTACTGTACCGGGCGACCTTGGAGGTGTGAGCTGCCTCCCCGCCCCCTGAGCCCTTAATAGTATGGATCTGGAGCATCTAAGCCGCTCACCGGGCAGAAATAAATTGGCAAATTCCAAGGTCCGCGTCTCTCTTTTGTAAGACGGAAACAAGGAGACTGCGCCGGCGAGTGGACAGACGCGACCTGGCCGATTGGTCACCTGCAAAATGGCCAGCGGTCATCAAGTTGTGTAATCGAATATCAGTGGCCCAGGCCATGACGTCAGCTGCAGCCCATGCTGCGTGGTGTGATCATCTTCTAATCAACTGTGTCTGTGTGACCCTATACTGATGTGTTGCTGAGATTAAAAGCTATGACTACTGCTGCCGGTCATTTTGGTCTCAACGCCCCTCACTCTATCCACGGATTGTCCAGGAATGAGCCATTCCGGTTTCGCGCTCTCTCCAGCTCCTCCAACGAAACGACGAGCCCGTTGCCGCCGGCCAGAAAGGAATTCCTACCTGCCAATCATCAGAAAACCAGTCCAGTTATCTCTGCCCGAAAAGTGTTGCTCAGAGATTCGGAGTTACCCACCATTTTCGCCAGCCGAAAAGTGCCCCCTGCTGAGGTCTCGGCAAAACCTGCCAACTTTGAAACATCGTTCCGCAACCCGAGCAAGTGTTCTGACGCAGCCACTTTGTTTACGGATCAGTCAAAAAGCGCAGATTCGACCCTCAGAGACAAGCCACCGACCAGTGCAGTTGTTGGCGGCTGTTCTAATGTTTATAGCGCTAATCCTGCGGGTGTGTCCAACATTTTCGGCCGCAAAGTTGGCCTGCCCTGCTCACAAACATCGTCTGCTATGCCTACCGATGTTGCCACTACTTCTTTCGGCTCAGACAATGGCTATTCAAGTCCTAGAAGAGGACAGGGTCCATTCAGTTCACGCAGATTTGGAGCCAGGTCAACTTTTGACCTCTCAACCGCCTGCAGCACTCTTCCCAGGAATGTAGGATCTGCCTGTCAATCAGCCAAAGAACCATTGGCCCCTAGACTTTCGATTGGAGCTGCTGCCTCCGGTGTTCCCACACAGAAGAGAACTGAGTCACCAAAAATTGAAAGACAAAGTCCTTTCAAAGCTCGTGCATATGGCCTCTCATCGCCTTCTGAAGATGCTGGAGTTTATTCATCAAGAACATTGCCTCGAAAACCGGAATCCACTGAAAACTATGGATTCTTTCGGGCTAAGCCTGCGGTTTTTGGTGAATTGCGACCAGTGAGCTCTGTAACGGACATTACTAAGCCTTCTGAGTCTCCTAAAACTGCCAGAAGACCCTATCAGCCAGTGTTTGCCCAAAAGCGATTTGGTTCTGTCTCCTGTTTGGCCTCAGACCCAGTTTCCAAGCCAAGTCAATCCTTCCAGCCCAGCTTTAAGAAAACCGAATCCATCTTTGAGTCTCCAAAAGTCAGAGACGTCACTGCAAACGCCACTTTTGGCCAGCCCAAAGTTAGTGCTGGTATTGCTAGTCTCATAAACAAATTTTCCACTGAGACGCCTGCTGTTCTGCCTAAATGCGACCAGCCAAAGCTGGGACTGGATCTGCCTCCTACTCTGGAGACGCGGAGATCGCTGAACCATCGCAAAGTCAGCCCACCCTCAATTTTCCATGCTCAAATGCTGAGCAGCGGCTGTGAATCTGTTATAAGCAGCGATTCGGGCTTGGGATGCATCGAGAGTGGCTCGATGGATAGGTCTGATACTCCAACTGTTGCTGACCATGACTCTAATGACTCTGATACTGAAACAGAGTTTGAGGATGACTCGGGGATAGAAGATTTGCTGGAAAAGTATGCCAAGTAATGCTTCACAGAAATTTTGCGCTCCGCCTGCCTGCTTTCTCGCTTGCATTATTGATTTGTTAACCGGTCGCGTTTCAGACGCCGCACCAGTTTGGTGGTTCGCACTCAAACTACTTTACGGGTCCGCGCCATAACGGGTGAGTGGCTTTTTGGAGTTGAATTACAGCTTTTCGGCGTAAGACGATCGCACCGTTCCTGTTTTCTTGCAAGTGCCACCAGAGCTGCCGCTGTCTGTCTATCAACTGGCCCAGTAACGACCTGTCATGGCCGGCCTAACGGTGCCACCTGACGCGCCAACTATTTGGGTCAGAGAAAGGCATAAATTTTTAAAAATGCCAGCCCCACAACGGTAGCCCAAACAATTGGGTGTTGGGTGTCAGATCCGTTCCACTCACAGGGACCGTTCTGTTTACTCACACGGATTATCTTTGCACGCACATACATAGGTGGCTTGACGCCAGCTGTTTGATTAATGACAAAGCACTAACACTGGCAACGGCAATTAATTAGACACACCTGCAGCTGACACCCAAGCGCTCTATTGTTGGCGGCCTAGCCCTAGGCTGGGGTTAACGCCACAAGCATCTGAGAGCCCAATTGCGCTTGGCCTCCTTAATCCAACCTCTGGCTTCTCACAAATCCCCACTCGACTCAGAAAAAAGATACCGCATGCTAATTAGACCTTCTCTGACCCTGACTGTCGGTCTGTCTTGCCAAAATGTTGCTAGAGATTCGGAACACCGACTTTTCCAAGCTGCAAACTTTGGAGTGGTTGTGTGGGGCGGCGGCCATAACAGGTTGAAGATGGTGGCGACATGATTTAATGCTCTTTTTGCTTTGCAGAAAAACTGCTCAGTTCATCTGGCCGCGAACTCCGACGCGCTTTGTTCACCCTGAAGCAGATCTTTCAGGTAGGCGCCTATTGAGTGATTTTTTGGTTAATAGACGACACCAGACTGGTTTCTCTGTTGTAATCGTTCATCGATTGTTTGCTGCAGGACGACAAAGACCTGGTGCACGAGTTCGTACAGAATGAGGGACTGGCCTGTCTGATCAAAGTGGGAGCGCAAGCCGATCAGAACTACCAGAACTACATTCTAAGAGGTTTCGCTGCTTTCTCATCTCACTCAGCGCATCTGCAACTTTCTCTTTCTTCAGCTTTGGGCCAGATCATGCTGTACGTGGATGGCATGAACGGAGTGATCGCTCATAATGAAACAGTCCAGTGGCTCTACTCCTTGCTAGCCTCTCCTGTGAGTGTGCTAGTTCAGTCAGGCAGTTAACGCCGTTTATGGTACCGAACCGACACCATATAAGGTGTACCATATAATACCTTAGGTACCACTCTGTTCAGATTTCGTACCATATATGGTAGTGGTACCATGGTACCGGTACCATATATAGTACCACTACAGTCGCCGAACGTGGGGGCACCATATATGGTACCACTACCCTCCTAGGTACCGGTACCGTATATGGTACCACTACCCTCCTAGGTACCGGTACCGTATATGGTACCACTACCCTCCTAGGTACCGGTACCATAAACGGCGTTAAGTGCCTGACTGTAATTGGCTAATCGATATATCGATGGATCGGTTTCTAGTACCGACTGGTGGTGAAGACAGCGCTCAAGTTGTTGTTGGTGTTCGTGGAGTACACAGACTCCAACTCGCTTCAGCTTCTGGCCGCCATGTCTGTTGCAGAGAAAGGAAGAGGTACACTCTGTGTTTGTCTATCAGCTGTGCAATATGCAAATTTCTGCAGGCTGCGCAGCCTGGTCGAACCTGATGAATTTGCTCAAGGATCAGATTCTGGCCGACACCGAGATTCTAATCTATGCCATGACTCTAGTGAACAAACTGCTCAATGGAATTCCCGATCAAGTGAATAAGAAAGTTTATTAGCTACGGTAGGACTTGTATTATTATTTGCAGGACACCTACTACGATGTGGTGGATGCTCTTGAAGATCAGGGAATGGAGGATACAATGAAGAAACTGGTGGGCACTGGAGTGAAGGAGCTGCAGGAGCAATGCAAGATCTATGAGACTGTACTCCAACAGGAAGACAATGCCAACGAAAGCGATGAGTCTGCTTCTTCTGTGGTGGCCAAGATGAGGTATTCGTCTCTAATACTCTAACCAGTAGGGGCAACGCAGCCATATCATACATGGGCCGGGGGGTATACCCCTCCCCCTCGGCCGGCCATACCCCCCTCTCGGCCGACCATACCCCCCCTCCCGGATGGAGGAAATTTTCTCTTATTTAAGGCAAAATAGGCGTTTTTTGGCCTTTTTCCGGCCCCCCCCCCCGAGGTCTCCAGCCCCCCTACCCCCCTCCGGATTTTTCCGGCCCATGTATGAGCCATATAGGTTAGGACATGCATGTAACAGGTCATCCGCCGAAGGGGAGGCGGTTGGGGGTCTGGGCGGAGTGGAGGAGCCCAAAATTTGGAAGGGAATTGGGCACTGTAAAAAACCGCTGAAAAAATCGATAATTCGGGCTGAAGTACAGCTAAAAACTGCTGTTTTGCCGGCGATTTTGGCAATTTTGTTTTGTTGTCTGAAATTGCGAAAGTCGCAAAAATTTGCTTCAAAAAATTACTTGCCAGAAAAATCGGAGGGGGTCATAAAAATCGTCTCAGGGTCCCCATTCGGGGCTCTGGCCTAAGTCGGGAAGGTGGCAGACCCCCTGTTACATGTATGGAGTCTGGTGTGCTATTATGTAGCCTGTCTCTTAACGTCAGACACTTAACGCCGTTTATGGTACTGGCACCATATAATATACAGGGTGTGTCAAAAAAAAAACAACCCAGCAGATTTTCTGCTGTAGCAACCGCAAATCTCAACCGATTTGAATGAATCCTGCTTTAAATGAAAGATAAATAAATTCTTGAACGACTGTTGTAGCTTTTATTAAGATGAGTTGCTTAGTTCCTGAGATAATTGCTTTCAAAATCAAAACAGAGATTTTGGCAGTGCACAACAGAGATTAAAACAACCCAGCAGATTTTTTACTGTAGCAGCCGCAAATCTCAACCGATTTCAGTGAGTCCTATTTTATATGAAAGATAAATTAATTCTTGATAGTTTGGTGAAGCTTTTATTAAGATATGATGCTTGGTTCCTGAGATATTTCCACTCAAAGTCAAAACAGATTTTGGCTATGAACAAGAGCGATTTTTATTATTCTGTTGCACTTCATAATAAAACCGATTCCTACTGCTCAGGGCTAACTTAACGAGGTTTTTCTGGTGCCACACATGCTTGGTTACTTCATTTGTAAAAGTCTTGTTGCCCCTCAGCAGTAGGAATCCGTTTTGTTGTGAAGTGCAACGGAATCGCTCTTGTTCACTGCCAAAATCTCTGTTTTGAGTTTGAAGGAAAATATCTCAGGAACTAAGCATCGCATTTTAATAGGGCCTTCACCAGTCTTTCAAGAATTTATTTATCTTTCATTTAAAGCAGGATTCATTCAAATCAGTTGAGATTTGCGGTTGCTACAGCAAAAACTCTGCTGGGTTGTTTTTTTGACACACCCTGTATATTATGGTATAGTGGCACTATATAATATTAGGTACCCCTATGTTCGGCCACTATGTTGGTACCGTCACCATACACGGTACCCCTACCTTGGCATTGCTACCTGTACCGGTACCATGGTACCACTCCGTTCAGATTTCGTAGCGTACCGGTACCATAAACGGCGTTAAGTGACAGCCGGTCTTAGACTACTGTAATAGATTTAAGGGCGCGGTGGTCTAGCGTTTTTTGCGTAATTCTATCAAGAGCTTTGTGCAATCAAACCTCTATCGAATTTAGCGCTCCAACTTTGCCTAATGGACCGATTAGGGAAATGCCCGTTCGATCTAGGGATTAACTGCAAGTCCCCGGAGTCTCTCGAGTCTTCGGCCACTCGCTCCTCTGACTGAGCAAACGTTTGGCGGTTTTTCTTTGACATCATGTCAACACGCCACACTTTAGTAGAGTCGAGTAGCCAAGATCGGCCTCTTAAGAAAACGTAGCGGTTCGTGTTTGCGTGTTGTTGTTCTTGCGAGCAATAAATCCGCTTTAGGCACACGTCCCGTCAGAGTACCAGCACCGGCGCTCGCAGCTCGACCATGCGACGGCGAAGCTCCGCCCAGCAGACCAAAGTGGCCGCCCAGTCGCCCTACCGAAAAGCGGCGCCGACGCCGGCGCCCGGCCCCGCTATGAATGGTGCAGCTACCGGTGAGGAAAAGGCCAAACTAATGGGCAGCGCTCCTAAATTCGCACCGGTCAAAAGACAGAGCTCCACTGATTTGGGTGAGCAATTGATTAATTAATTGGCTTGTTAATTAAATTAAGAGTCGGTCTCTGAGCCAATCGAGTTTCAGTATTCAGTCAGACCCGAAATTAAAACGTTGGCCTAGAGCGCTGTAACTTGACACACTAATACACATTGGTGAGTTATCAAAAGCCAATACCAAATGGTTGAAAATTTAAAAATTTCAAAGTCTTAGCCTAATGGAAAAATTTCCGATCTTGAGCTATTTAAAATAATTAGTTTAGTCCAGAGCCTAGCCTATTTGCCATCAAAAATAGCGCTACAATAATCTGCATTAAGGGGATACCGTATGAGCTAGGGGTCCGACATGGGGTCGAAAAAATTGTTGTCCTGAAATTGTAACGGGACCAATGTTTCTTTTCTTAAACTATTCTAAACGAACTCCAAAATCCTCGATTGCTGGATCTAAACAACAATTATTGAGCGAAAAATTCGATTTCAAAGTCTTGGTCCCCAGTAAATAATGCGAGTATAGCGATTTTCAGCCAATTGAAGCATACATGGGCCGCGGGGGGTATGGGGTGGTATACCCCTCCCCCTCGCCGGCTAATACCACCCCCTCGGCCGGCCGTACCCCCCTCCCCCACCCCCTCCCGGAGGGAGAAAATTTTCGCTTATATAAGGCAAAATAGGCGTTTTTTGGCCTTTTTTGGGGGGAAAACCCCCCCCCCCCCCCCCCGAGGTCTCCATACACCCCTCCGGATTTTTCCGGCCCATGTATGAATTGAAGTTAATTTACTCCAAAACCCCGGGTCTTAGGCTAGCCTGCTCGGCACCAATCTGTAGCGCTACAATAATCTAGAATAAAAAAGCTACGTAAGGGATGTTCCAGACGAGCTAGAGAGGTCGAAAAATAGTTTTGCCCAAACTCGAAAAGTTACCTATGTAGAACTTCCAATATTGAAGCCCCAACTGTCATTAGTAAGAAATTCGATTCCGAAATAATTTTGTCCCATAGTTAAGCGAGCTGATTTTCAGTTGGCTATATCTAAGCGTCAAATCGTCAATTTCTTTTCAGGTATTTGATAACTCACAAATATGTATTACGAGTTCCAGCGCTCTAGACCAAAGTTTCAGTTTATTTTTGGGTCTGAATAGGGCAAAGGGTCAAGACCCGAACTGACCAGAGAGTGACTGTAGTCTGTAAAATATTTATTTTCCAGATCGCAACCGTGTTCAACGGCAGGACAGTGCCGGCGGTCGGAAGGCCGGTCCCCCTCCGCCGATTACCCTGGTTCCTGAGCCGGCCGAAGAGTGGAGGGAGAGTGGGGATGCGACCGACAACCACAAACCCAAGTGTCCACCTCCTATGCTGCCCGACCTAACTTCACCCACAGAGAAAAGCGCTCCTGTTGAGCCGGACAAGGAACAGACTGAGGCTGCCGATTCAACGCCGCAGAACAGAACACCGGAACCGGTCAAAGCACCACCTACTGTAGATACTGAAGACAGCGATAACGAAGGTACTGCCGCCCTTGGGGAAAAGTCAGGCAATTTGGTGTCAGGGAAAATTTGATAGCAGTAGAAACAACTTGTCCCCAAAGTCCTGTCAGAACTATACACACCACCCTTTTGAAAATCGGTCTTCTGAGTTTATACTACTACAGTCAGGCACTTAACGCCGTTTATGGTACCGGCACCACCGACACCATATAAGGTGCCGGTACCATGGTACCACTCTGTTCAGATTTCGTACCATATATGGTACCGGCACCCATCATGGGTAGGGGTACCATATGGTGCCGGTACCATACATGGTACCACCACAGTCGCCGAACGTGGGGGCACCATATGGTACCGGCACCTTATATGGTGTCGGTACCATAAACGGCGTTAAGTGCCTGACTGTACTACATAAACCGCAACTTAAGAGTCAGTTCGCGAGAGAATCGACCCTGCTATGTGCAAATCGAAAAATCGGCCATCGCTAAAACTTAGCTCTGGGGTCTCTAGTTTGGGGAAGTTGTACCTAACGATGACTTATGCTAAACTTGAAGAGCACAGCCTCCTGCGTGTCCTTGTTCGCCAGAGGCAGGCCTCGGAAGTAGGCTCACCAGCAAGCAAAACCGGCCGCTTGAGGTGTCATGTTTGACTGAGCATAACTTGCGATTCCGGCCAGCTAGAACCTTGTAATTCATGGCAATCGAATCGCCATGTCATGGGCTTTCTCTTGACATAGAACACGCGCTTTTCTCTTGCTTCGTTCGGTCCCCACATCACGAAATTTGGAAAAAATCTCGAAAATTCGGCATGGTGAAATTTGCTAAATTGGATTTTTCTCGAAAACAAAAACCCGAACCCCCTGGGAGATTGCTTTATTTTAAAGCCCCGCAAATTGCGCTTCTAACGGTGTATAGAAGTCGCCAAAATGTGTTTCCGTGCAAGTTAAATCGCCGCTCAAAAGTCAAGGACAACCAAAAATTGGCATATTTGGCGTTGTTTATGTATGTATGTATGTATGTATGTATGTATGTATGTATGTATGTATGTATGTATGTATGTATGTATGTATGTATGTATGTATGTATGTATGTATGTATGTACAGGGTGGGGCACGGTAAGTGTTCCACGTTTGATTTATTGTAGCTCGCCGCTGCATGAATCGATTTCAATAAAACTTAGCACTAATATGGTCCCATGTCTAACTTAGATGTGTGAAAAGTTTGAGGAAGATCCAGCAAAATATGTCGTTTTTATTCAACGAAACATTACATCATTGGTTTTCAAAGTGGCCCCCATTTTGAGCGATACATCTGGTGCATCTGTCGGCAACCGAACGACAAATTCGAGAGCACAAATCGGCATCAAACTGATCAAAGGCATTTTCGATCGTTTCCTTCAATTCTTCCAAGCTATTCAACGGTTGAGCGTAGACAGTTTCCTTCATGATCCCCTAAACGGAGAAGTCGATGTGGGTGAGGTCTGGGGACCTTGGCGGCCATTCTATCGGCCCTCTCCTGCTTGAATACGCTTGACGAATCCAAGCCCAAACGCTGACTTTCAGCCATTTTCTCGATATCAGGTCATCAATTATTTTGAACTCTGTAGCGATTTGAGTCGAGTTTAGATACAGTAACTTCCTTGATTGTCAGGGAAATCAATGTGAAAGCCTTTGCCCTTGTAAAATTAGCATGCAGCAAGGGACACCATTGAAAGTTGGCACACATCTAAGTTAGACATGGGACCATATTAGTGCAAAGTTTTATTGAAATCGATTCATGCAGCGGCGAGCTACAATAAATCAAACGTGGAACACTTACCGTGCCCCACCCTGTATGTATGTATGTATGTATGTATGTATGTAATGTTCACATTGTTTATTTGAGAATTCATATGTATGGTATACAGACAAGGCAATAAGCATCCAACATATGAAAACGTATCGCTCACTTTAATATTAACAAGAATGTGTCTTGTGAAAAAGCAATAGCACTGGTGAGTTTTCAGTTTGACATCATGTTCACTAAACATGCAACAGACACACATTGTAACTCACACTGGTCAGATATCTCACGCCGGCTCCACAATGTTAAACCCATGGGGCCACATTAACGCAGATCTTACATCGTAGTAGTAATAGCTGTGGCTACTATTGCAAAGTGTGGTTTGGTAGTTTGCCTCAATAAACCTAGAATCATTACAGAGTAGTTAATAGCAATAGTTGAAAACCAATCCAAGAGGCAGTCAATGATTGATTGATAGTGATAACATACCATGCATCCTAGTCTTCATAATCATCAGATTTTTGGGTCAGGAATATCTGTAGCTTTCTGATTTCTCCAATGTCAAAGTCATTTAGTGTAAAGGTGTGGTTGGATGATGGGTAAACATAGTAGAGTAGTCCAGCAACAGCTTTCCGCAGACTATGAACACAACCTGATAAAGTCCAAGTCTCTGGGCAGCGAGTTCAAAGCAGTGAAGAGTCTGATGAAGAAATGGAAGCCGATAAAACAGTCGTTTATGAGACTCCAAACCAACATGAGCTTTTCGATTGTCCAGAAGAAGGTTGTAGTCGAAAATACCAGTTTTATGGCAATCTCATCAGACACCTTATCACTGGAACTCACCATATGCTGCCAGAAAGACAAACAATGCAAGATGTGGCACAGCAAATGTACCAGCAGAATATTTTCACAAGTTCAAATGGCATTCATAGACAGATTGAGAAAGAAGTTGACACTGAAGAAGCAATCAACAGTCAATGCACCACTGGATGTAAACCACTAGAATCTGGCTGGGCTCTGCGGGAATCTGCTCTGAACATTCGGTTTAGCTGGAACCAGGTGTCCTGGTTAGATGAAAAATTTGATGTAGGTCGTGCACAGCGAATGAAGCATAATGCAGGAACACTGGCGAAAGAAATGCCTTACGTTCGGGATTATACTGGTATGCACAACTATAACCGATGAATTAATGTTACCACACAGCTGTTAATACCACCTCCATACACGTTTATGTTGCAGATAGCTCTGCACTTCGTTTCCAGCCTGATGAGTACCTTAGCAGACCCTACCAGAGCAGCAAATTATGTCATACATTTCCCGAAAAGCCCACAGTGATGGCAGGGATGCCAGGTCAAAAGGTCCTCCGCAAAAGCGACAGCGAACTGAAAGTAATAGTAATTACTATTTGTTCACTATATTGCTTCTTCAGCACGGTTTGGATTGCATTGCAACTCTGTCTATGTGTTAGTACCTGATGATGAAGGTGAACAAATTGATGCTGAACAGCCCCAAGATACCTATGACTACACTTATGTACACCGCAATGAATACATAAATGATCTAAACTTCGACACCATCGAGGATGAACTGAGGCGCAACAGAAATGGGTGACCTGCTTCTGACACTGATCTTTAGGACATTTCAGACCTTGTTGGTGTTGGCCTTTTGTCTGTGTTTTTCATCTACTGTGACTTTACTTACAGTTTCTAATGAATGGCCTAAATCTCAGGCAGTGTGAACATTACATACATACACACATACATACATACATACATACATACATACATACATACATACATACATACATACATACATACATACATACATACATACATACATACATACATACATACATACATACATACATACATACATACATACATACATACATACATACATAAACAACGCCAAATATGCCAATTTTTGGTTGTCCTTGACCTTTGAGCGGCGATTTAACTTGCACGGAAACACATTTTGGCGACTTTTATACACCGTTAGAAGCGCAATTTGCGGGGCTTTAAAATAAAGCAATCTCCCAGGGGGTTCGGTTTTTTGTTTTCGAGAAAAATCCAATTTAGTAAATTTCACCATGCCGAATTTTCGAGATTTTTTCCAAATTTCGTGATGTGGGGACCGAACGAAGCAAGCGAAAAGCTCGGGTTCTATGTCAAAAGAAAGCCCATGACATGGCGATTCGATTGCCATGAATTACAAGGTTCTAGCTGGCCGGAATCGCAAGTTATGCTCAGTCAAGCATGACACCTCAAGTGGCCGGTTTTGCTTGCTGGTGAGCCTACTTCCGAGGCCTGCCTCTGGCGAACAAGGACACGCAGGAGGCTGTGCTCTTCAAGTTTAGCATAAGTCATCGTTAGGTATAACTTCCCCAAACTAGAGACCCCAGAGCTAAGTTTTAGCGATGGCCGATTTTTCGATTTGCACATAGCTGTGAAGGACAAGGGTCGATGTTCTCGCGAACTGACTCTTAATACCGTTTAATGCGTTTTACAAAGCCAATTTTTCAAAATTTTTTCCCATTGGTTGCAGTTTCCTCACTCTATAGCAGTTGGCTACTCCTAGTCCGAAAGGACAAAATGTTACAACAACAACAACAACAACAACTCTAGTTGGTCAGGCAATTTTTACTTTGGTCAGGCAATTTTGCTTTACAAAAGCCGCACGAACCCCGTTTGCACTCAAAAAGTTTAACCAAAAACTTGTGGCCACAAGGTGCTACTGTCACCGCGCATCTCTAAAAGTCTGTTCAAGCCTGATTTTCAGGCACGACCGGTTGCGGCGGAGCGTTTGCCAACGCACTGCGCAATCGCGCCAAACGCGTGGCGGCGGCCTCGCGCGACCCAATCGGCCTGACGGCCGACCAACGTAAAGAGTCGGAGATCCAATGGGAGAAAGCGCGCGAAAATCTCAACCGACCGCTGATCATCAACGATCTGGACTTCACCGAATTCGACAACGAAGAGGAAGACCAGGACCCGCTGAGGGTGTCGCCGATGCTGATTGGTGCAGGCGGCAGCTTCGCCCCGCCCCCTCCGCCCATGTTCGGCGGCGGACCGCCCCCTCCCCCGCCCCCAGGCATGGGTCTGCCGCCGGCGCCGCCCCCACTGCCGGGAATGGCACCACCTGGACTGGAGCAAAACGGAACTCTACCGAGAGAGTCTGTGAAAACTGTAAAATTGCACTGGAAAACAGCCCAGGTGGAACAAGTGCCCCAGCCTCTGAGTGACAAGGGAATTTTCTGGCAGAAGGTCAAACCGCCCTCGATTGACACCGAGAAGTTGTGTCAGTTGTTCGAGACCAGAACCAAAGAACACATCAACCCTAAGGTATCAATCACTAAAGTTTAGTTTTTATTACCTAGCTAAAAGCTAAGCTTTTGGACTAATGCTGATTGATTGAGTGAGGGGTTTTGTTGTTAATTTGTGTCTCTTGTGTTCGTTAATTAATTAATTAATTAATCTAACGCTCTTTCTTACAGGCACCGGCGGAGCGCGTTGTAAGTGGTTTTGGGCCCGTTTTTTGTTCTCCTTTTTTACTGGTCACTCTAGTAATGTCTTACACGCAGCTAAACGGTAATAGCTTTAGCAGTTTTTTGGTGACTGGATTGAAGTATGAAAATTGTGAGAAACGTCCCTTCTGACCTGTTTAATGTACTGTAAGACGTTACGGTTTGACCGTACCAACTGTACTTTCTGCCTGGCTTGCACCGTTCCGCGTCTGCACCTTCTGGTTTTCGCGCACAACACACTTTCCTATCGTACTGGTAGAAATGTTTGGATTATGTCCTAAGTAACATGCAGTATTGTTCGAAATGATCCTCTGTTTTTATGGCTATTGTCAAACGATTCGTTCTAACTCAGTTCTTTAAAACATCTGAGTTATCAATCGTTTCTGCAAGTTAAACAGTCAGGCACTTAACGCCGTTTATGGTACCGACACCATATAAGGTGCCGGTACGATATATGGTACCGGTACCCAGGGTGGTGGTACCATATGGTTCCGGCACCATATATGGTACCCCCACGTTCGAGGCCTATATATGGTACCGGTACGATATATGGTGACGGTACCATATAAGGTGCCGGTACCATATGGTACCCTACCTTCGCATTGGTAACGGTACTGGTATCATATAGGTGCACATTGAAGGGTCTTTGGGCAAGTGTTTTACACCTGTCTGTTTTACAGATAAAATTTCAAAACTATTCTAACATGTGGTACCACTCTGTGCAGATTTCGTACCATATGTGGTAGTGGTACCATGTATGGTACCGGCACCTTATATGGTACCGGCACTCACTGTCATTGGTAGGGGTACCATATATGGTGCCGGTACCATATTATATGGTACCACCACAGGCCCCGAAGGTGGGGTACCATTACCATATATGGTACCGGTACCATAATATACCATATACCATACCATTATGGTGCCACCACCCTAGGTACCGGTGCCATATATGGTGTCGGTACCATAAACGGCGTTAAGTGCCTGACTGTTAAACATGCCAGAAATGGCTGAGGTTCCATTCACCTTCCCATTCCAAACATTCCTACCCAGACAGTTCGAGAACTGTATACAGTTAGTAGTGTAGTAGCATAGCATGTCAGAGACAGCAGTGTTAGCAGCCAAGCAAAACTGGTTTCAGAAGCGGGACGAGAAAAAGTCGCAAGTACGGGTTCTGGACACGAAACGTTCTCAGATCATCTCGATCGGACTGACCAAACTGCCTCCGCCTCTGGCCATAAAGACGGCCATCCAGAAGTTCGATTCGAGCCTGCTCAATAAGGACGGGATAGAGAAGATTCTGACGCACATGTTGCCTTCTATGGAAGAACGGGAGAAGATTCTGGAGGTTCAGCAGCAGAACCCAGACCTGCCGTTGGGCCAGGCCGAACAATTCCTTTTACTTCTTGCGGGTATCCCTGACCTGGTGCCCAGACTCAAACTCTGGCTCTTCATGCTCGACTACGCTAACATTGAGAAGGTACTCACACACACAACATACATGTTACAGTCCCCCCTGATCGCCTCCTCGAGACTATTTTTCTGGCAAGTAATTTTTGAGCAAATATTTGCGATTTTTTAGAATTTCAGACACTAAAATTGCTAAAATCGCATGTAAAACAGCACTTTTTAGCAGTAGTTGAGCCATAATTTGTGATTTTTGAGCGTTTTTTAGCACCTTACTCGCTACCCTAGAATTTGTGCTCAGACTCCCCGGCCAGCGCCAGAACACCCCACCCACTTCGGCGGATGACCTATTACAGTCAGGCACTTAACGCCGTTTATGGTACCGACACCATATAAGGTGCCGGTAGCGAGGGTAGTGGTACCATATATGGTACCCCCACGTTCGGGGCCTGTGGTGGTACCATAATATGAGGTACCGGTACCATGGTACCACTACCCTAGGTACCGGTACCATATGGTGTCGGTACCATAAACGGCGTTAAGTGCCTGACTATATTACATGTACGATACACACTGAACTAATTTGCCTTTGATTCACTCAGACTACATAAAACAGGGTTCGTGCAAAAACAGAGTCATGGAAAAGTCAGGGAATTTTAAAAAAGTCAGGGAATCAGGGAAAAGTCATGGAATTTGCTGTTTGGTCAGGGAAAAATTTGATGGCATCAGAAACATCTCGCTTCCAAATGGTCCTGTCAGCACTATTCACAACACTATTTTGAAAATCGGTCTTCTGATTTTATATAGACTACTACTTAAACCGGAAATTTAACCTCTGAATGCCGTTTAAATGCGTTTTACAAAGCCAATTTTTTAAAATCTTCTCAGATTGGTTGCAGTTTCCTCACCCTGGTTGGTCAGGGAAGTTTTACTTTGGTCAGGGAAAGGTCAGGGAATTTTGCTATACAAAAGCCGCACGAACCATGTAAAAACACAAACACTACGGCTCTTTTCTGCTTTGTACTTTGTTTCAAAAAAGAGGATACTTTGGGAACGAACACAAACTCTTGAGCACAAATACTCCTCGGGTCTGTGTTCAGTCACAGCCCGACACAAATTAGTTTCAACAAGCAAAACAACAGAAAGTCTAGTTCTTGCTGAAACAGATGCTGACTGTTTGTGTTTGTATAGGAGGTAGCAGAGCCATTAATGGATTTGAAGCTGGCCATGGTAGAGTTGGAGGGCTGTCAGACCTTCCACAACGTCCTAGCAACTTTGCTGGCTGTGGGCAACTTCCTCAACGGAATCGAGGTAGCTTTTAGAGTGTTAGAGTTGCTGTAGAAAGAGTAGAGCTGTTCAGGCGAAGGGTTTCCAACTGGACTACCTGGCCAAGGTGCACGAGGTGAAGGACACGGTCCACAAGCACTCTCTGGTCTATCACCTGTGTACTCTGGTAATGGACCGGTTCCCCGACTCTAGCGATCTCTACTCTGAGATGGGTGCTGTGACGCGCTGTGCTAAGGTACTCTTACATCTCTTAGACACACAGTTGTTAGGGTCAAAAATTTAAAAAGAAGACTTTATTTGTTAAGAAAAAGCTTTTTTTTGAAGGCTCAAAAAAATTTTTTTTTTGAAAAAATCAATATGCAAATTAAGGGAAAAAGTGGGAAAATTCACGTACATACATGCAATTTGTAGTAAATTCTTTGGAAGCAGCCAACATTTTATCAGCAATCTGCGTAATACTTCTTTTGCATTGAGCCTAACAGCGACTGCGTAAGAAATCCTTCCTTAGGATTCACCTAGAAGTGCCTCTAAGCTCTAAAGACAATTTTCGGTGAAATTATGCAGTTACAGGCAGTGTTTAGAGCTGTATTGTCGTTTTCGAACAGGTTTCTCAACTGACTTATGGTGCAAAAGTGGAAAATTTGTTGTAAGTATCTGTACTAGCATGCTGGACCCATTTAAGACGATTTTCAAAAAAAATGTTTTTTTTTTAATTTAAAAAAAAAAGCAAAAATTTTTGGCCTTCAAAAAAAAATTTTTTTAACAACTGTGCTTAGACACCTCAGTCAGACCATTAGATGCTGTTGGTAGGTTGACTTCGATGAGGTGCGAGCCAATATGGACAAGCTGGAGCAGGACTGCAAGAGTTCGTGGGACTACCTGAGACAGATCGCCAAGAACGAGTCCCCCAACCTCAGAAACAAGGTCGGAGAGTTCCTGACCGACTGCGCTCAGAGGATCATGACCCTCAAGACCATCAACAGAAGGGTCATAAACAGGTCGCTAATGCTTACACTACTATCTGAAGTCTGTCCGACAAATAAACGACCTGCCGGGTTTTCGCGAAAAACTGTTTATGGATGCGTCTGAGCCACCGAAGTTGTAGACAAGGTCGAGCTCCGGTCTGGGGTAAATCCTAATCTGCGCTACGTTTACTAGGAACACTAATTTGCGCGATGGGAAAATGAAAGTTTTTAGACTAGAAAAAACTGTAGAATCTAATTCTGCACTCATATCATATCATTTTGTGTAGCGCAAATTAGTGTTCAGAGTAAACGTAGCGCAGATTAGGATTTACCGCGGACCGGAGCTCGACCTTGCCTACAACTTTGGTTATGAGGCTCAAGTCGCTCCGAGCATACCTGGCCCGGAAAAATCCGGAGGGGGGTAGGGGGGGGTTGGAGACCTCGGGGGGAGGGTCCCCCTGAAAAAAGGCCAAAAAAACGTCTATTTTGCCTTAAATAAGCGAAATTTTGCTCCGTCCGGGAGGGGGGTGGGTGGGGGAGGGGGGTATGGCCGGCCGAGAGGGAGGGGTATACCCCCCTTACCCACCCGGCCCATGTATGGCTCCGAGGCCTCCCAAAAAGTGATTCGCAAAAAACCGCCAGGTGGCTTATGTTTTTGACAGACTGTAAAATACATAATTGGTAAACCGAGCATGGAGGTGTGATTCAGATTCAACAAGTTCCTGCTGTACATGGGGATGCCAGTGCACGCAGCCAAGGATGCCAAAATAAACGCCATCTGTAAGGCAGTCAGTGAGTTTGCGCTGGAGTACCGCACCAGTCGCGAGAAGATCCTCCAGCAGCGCAAACGCATCCTCGAGAAACGCGAGCGCAACAAGACGCGCGGCAAAATGTGGGCCTTCAATGCTGCCGCTGGTTCCTCTGAGAACGAAGCTCCCTCCCACACACACACTCCCACTCCCGTTGAGAATGGCTTCCCGGTGGACCAGACCAACAAACAGGTACAACACCTCTCTCTACATGCCCTCATAAACTTATAAAGCGATTTTTCCTCCCCTCCACTTTTTTCTGCTACGTATAGTTAGTTTGGAGGGACGGACGTTTGTAAGTTTTTAGAAATTCAGACAGACACTGAAACAAAACTGCTCAAATTGCCCGTAAAACTGCGCCTGTTTAGGTGATTTTTTGCTCAAATTAGCGTTTTAGCGGTTTTTTGTTCTTTCAACTACCCCAAATTTTGGCCCAGCCTCTCAACTTCGCTTCGCTGATGTCCTGTTACATTTTTTATTTCGCCTATCAATTTTGCAGCTCAGATAGGGAGTATGCAAGCTTTTCTATTTTTAACAGTCAGGCACTTAACGCCGTTTATGGTACCGACACCATATAAGGTTCCGGCACCATAATGGTACCCCTACCTTCGCATTGGTACCGATACCATATATGGTATCACTCTGTTCAGATTTCGTACCATATGAAGTACCACTACCCTAGGTACCGGTACCATGGTCGCGTCGCTATGGTCGCGTCCCTATGGTCGCGTCTTGGCCACGGGTAGTTTACGCTATCCCGTGTGTCACGGCGGCCCCGGCATCCGTGAGAGCGGTTGTTTGTGGTTTCGAAACCGGTCGAAGCGACTGGAAGTAGTCGACGTAAAGCCCAACCCAGACCGCCGAAAGCCGGTGATGGCCAGTAGGTAAATGGGAACCGAACCGGCGCTGCCTAAGCACCTAATGGCAGCAAAGGGGAGGGTTGTTTATAGTCAGGGCTACCCATTGAAGGGCTCTGAAAAGAGCGAGGGTTGTCCTGAGCTGTCCGAAAGGACAGTGGAACTCATAAACAAACAAACAACAACAACCATGGTCGGGCTGTGGCCCCACCAGGCTCTTTCAAAATTCATAGGGCACCTCTTTGCAAAATGCTGGACTGGTCTTGACTTACTTGACTTAAGTCGCTTGCCCACTAGATGGGGCGTTGCGGAACCTCATCTTTTTCAGCATGTCTCGCCATTGGGCTCTGTTCAGTGGATCGGCGCTCTCGTTTTTCAGATCGTCACGAACATTGTCTTTCCATCTGGTTCGCGGTCTCCCTGCCGGCCTTTTCCATTCTCGTTTGTTTGGGCGAAATTCAAGCAGTTTGTGTGGCAGCGCGTTTGGGTTCATTCGTTTGATATGACCATACCATCTCAGTCGACTAAGTTTGGCTAGCAATGAGGCATGAGGCTGACCAGTCCGTCTTCTCACTTCTTCATTTCTGATGAAATGGAACCACTGGATTTGCTCAATTTTCCTGAGGCTTTGGTTGTCAAAAACATTTAGCTGATTCTCAAGTCCTTTGGTCATTGTCCAGGTTTCTGCAGCATATAGGAGAGATGACAAAATAAGCGCCTGGTACATCTTCATCTTTGTGGACCTCTTAATGTCACGTCTCAGCCATAGCGGTCTTGTCAGGTTGCTCATTTTGGTTTGGCAGATTGCGATTCTTCGGCAGACATCATCTTGGCAAGATCCGTTACTGGACAACTCTGCTCCAAGATATCTGAATTTTTCCGTGAACTTAACGCTCTGTCCATGTATCCGCAGTTCGTCTGGTCTGTGTGGTTCCATGTGGTCTGGGGCTAGTAGTTCCGTTTTTTGCCAGTTAATCTTCAGGCCCAGTTTTTCAAACTCGTCATTGACTGTGTAGAGTCCAATTTCCAGGTCTTCCAAGGAGTCTGTTAGGAGCGCGATGTCATCGGCAAAATCCAAGTCCGTAATTGAATACTCTCCAATACGAAAACCAGAGAGGGCTGGTTGGCTTTGGTTCATTACATAGTCAATCACTGTATTAAACAGGGCCGGTGCTAGGACACATCCTTGTCTGACGCCAGTTTGTAGTTCGAAGGTAGGTGATTCTCTTCCACTCACTTTGACTGTTGCCTCTGGTTTGCTGTAGATGGTCATAAGGATTCTTTTGAGTTTCGCCGGGATTTGTAGCAGTTCGATTATTCTCCACATTCTCTTCCTGTCGACTGAGTCAAAGGCTTGTTTTAGATCAATGAAGGCAATAAACAGGGGTCGTCGGTATTCTCGGGCTAGCTCAATTATCTGTCGCAAGGCAAAAATCTGGTCCACTGTCGATTTTCCAGGTGTGAAGCCGGCTTGTTGCTCTCGTCTCTTCCTAAGTAGGTGAGGCAGTAGTCGGTTTAGGATGACTCTGGCAAATACTTTGCTTGGGGTAGACAACAACGTTATCCCTCTGTAGTTCTGACAGTCAAGTGGGGAGCCTTTCTTTTTCCATAGTGGTATAAATGTAATGGACTGGTCTAAGGCTAACTAATCTGCCGTAAACTTCAGCGACACGAAGAGATGAGTAGAATGTTGCGCTCGCACACCAACGACAACCCGCTAGAGGGAGTGAGACGCCAGCGCGTGCGTCAACGAGCGCCCATCGAGCAGCCCAGCCACTTCCTGGGCGTGGTGACGGCCAAGCCCAGTAAGTCCTCCTTTTCTCTGTCTTTCCACGCTCATCCAATCGGTTGCAGAGGCCGGTGAGGCGCCGGCGGAAGGCAACAGTCCGGGCGAGTCGCCAGACGACGAGATTCTGGACGGACTGGTGAAGGCAGCCACCGTCAAGACCAGCGACCAGCCTAGAGAACATCGCAGAAAGGCCAGACAGTTCAATCGCAAGTCCTGTACGTTTTTTGTACTATTATCTGCCGGTGCACTTAACGCCGTTTATGGTACCGACACCATTATGTAAGGTGCCGCGCCGGTACCATATATGGTACCGGTACCTTATATAGTACCACCACAGGCGCCGAACGTGGGGGTACCATATATGGTACCGGTACCTTATATAGTACCACCACAGGCGCCGAACGTGGGGGTACCATATATGGTACCGGTACCTTATATAGTACCACCACAGGCGCCGACCGTGGGGGTACCATATATGGTACCGGTACCTTATATAGTACCACCACAGGCGCCGAACGTGGGGGTACCATATATGGTACCGGTACCTTATATAGTACCACCACAGGCGCCGAACGTGGGGGTACCATATATGGTACCGGTACCTTATATAGTACCACCACAGGCGCCGCACGTGGGGGTACCATATATGGTACCGGTACCGTATACTAGTACCACCCCAGGCCCCGAACGGGGGGTACCATTATGGTACCACAACCATACATGTACTAGGGGGGGGTTTGGGGGGGTTACCCCCCTGCTGGAAAGGCCAAACCCCCCCCCCCTCACCCCCCCCCACCCCCCCCCCCCCCGAGACAGGTTAAGGGACCCCTCCCCCCGACCAAAAAATACAAGTACTAGTAGTGGCTCCAGTATTAACAAACTGGGTCAGAAATCACTAATTTTTAGCCTAAAATTCACTTGAAAAGCCTTTGGAAACCGAATTTGGCGTTTCCACTGCTGATATTTAAGAAAAATCGGTGTTTTTGGAAGCTCTTTTTGTCATTTTTTGCTTGTTTTTAGCTTTAAAACGCTATTTGGCAGCTTAAAATAGCGATTTTTAGCGTCCTTACTGAGAAAAACGTGCTAAAAACGCATTTCTAGGCGTTTTGGAGATTTTTTAAATTTGGGACCCCCACCTGGGCTAAACCCCCCCCCCCCTCGACCCCCCACCTGAGGAAAACCCCCCCCCCTACCCCCCTCCCCCCAGGTCGACCCGGAGCTGTTACATGTATGACCACAACCCTAGGTACCGGAACCATATATTGTACCGGCACCTTGTATGCTGTCGGTACCATAAACGGCGTTAAGTGCCTGACTGTATTATCTGCCGGTGCACTTGCGACAAGCGGTTGGTTTTGGTTTCAGTGCGTCGTACCAGAACGCTGAAGCTGGTGGAGGACCAGATTGGTACGTCGGTTTGCTAGCCAACCAGATGTACGGTACTTGTGGCCAGTGGGGTTACGGTATCCGGACGGTTTTCTCTCTATCAGTCTAGTCGAAAGTGCTGAAAAGATTTTTGTTGGTTTCGTTTTTGTGTACCTCTTTGATATTATTATTGTTGTTACGATTTCTTCTGACTGCAGTGTAGCGTTGTTGCAATCTCACGTTTCTTTGGTAATGTATGGTGCCTAATACCTTAGATACTGCTGGAAACGCGGCAGTATTGCTAAAACTGACTGTAGCTAAGCTATTTTGTTCGAAAATTGGCATTTTTGCCGGTTTTTGGCTCAATCTCTTTTCCAGCAATTTTGGCGATTAGCTGTTAGGGATGCAGCCATACATAGCTGATAGTGTATGATTGTTTTCTGTTATGACTTTGTTGTTTGTGCTTAGTAGGTGGGCTGGCTTCCGACAACACTCAAATCTGCATAATAATAATAATAATAATATGATGAATCTGGGTGATATAGTTATTTATTGGCTTGAGAACGACCTGCTTCTTCTCTTATACATAATTGAATTGTTTCGGTTGGCCATTGTAAAGCTGGTAAGCTGTAAAATCAACGGTGCCTTTCTGTAGCTGCAATACTGTACATTCTTGTTTATACGCTCTCGTTGCTTCACACAAACGATTCCCTCTGATTGAAGTAGTAAATTCATCACAGACACTACTTTCAGCGCAAGCATACTGTACATAGAAAAGAGGTTGCGTAGAAAACAAACATTTTCAGCCGGGGCTCCGTTTTACAGTGGGAAAATATCGTTTTATAAAAATAAAGTTTTTAAAACATATTAATATAACTATACATACATATATGTTTTTCGCTAATCAAACATATAAATAACACATATAGTATATGTTTCTTAAAATTGAATATGCACATATTTTTAAACATAAAACATATTTGTGTAAAAGTCGCTTATTCACTTATATTTTGTCTTGAGATTCTAAATTTCCTCTTTAAAACGGTTTGCAACAATTTAGATAGCATACTCAGATTCAGTAAGTTTAAGTGAAAGTCAGATTTTGGAAAAGTTTACTGTCAAACAGCAACCAAAAGTCTTGAAATCATGAATTCCTATAGCAATAATATGTAGTATATGTTTCCAGAAACATATTGGCCTCAAAACATATAAATACAAAACATATTTGACATGCAAACATATTGAGAAACATAAACATATATGTTTTCCCAAAAACAAACATATTTATGTTTTAAAACATATACATAAAACATACATGTTTCCCACAGTACTCCGTTTGCAGACTTTGCGACGCGGTCCAGTAGCATACCAGGGGTGGTGCACGCCCTTGTGGTCGAGCTAGGAAGGAACAAATAGGTAAAAGAAAAAGGAATAAATTTATGACCTGTACCTGTATATTTTATGCCCAGAATGGACTTTTCCAGGTAATGTACTCAATACCTGAGACCCCCAATACCCAATACTTGCGTAACTGAGCCAAAATTGAATGAAAGTTGAAAAAGTAGGTATGTGCAATGGCGTAGCTGGGAATCGAACCCAGCACCTTTGGATTTCCGGTCCAGTACTCTAACCACTAAGCTACACGCCGATGCCAGACAAACACCAAAAATTGCATTTCAGTGGAAAGGTACATTCCAGTGGTGCAGACAGGATTTGTTTCACAGGGATTAAAACTTTGAAGAGGCCTGGTTGGACCGGATTTTTTCTTCGTACTCCACCGGAAAGGGGTGTAGGGTACCAGACCCCCTGGGTGGGTACATTGTACATTCTGATTCACTAAAAATGACAAATTGCAATTTAATCACAAACGTTGATCTTAGATAAGAACAGAGAAATCGCACTAATTACTGGTGCACCATATACTTAGAAAAACGGACAGTATAAGATATTCTTAATCTAGTGTTGTTATGACTATAGTCAAAGTCAAAGTGATAGTTAATACTTTTTGTGATATCGCAGTCAAACAGACAGGTAGTCAAAGTCAAAGTTTGACTACCTTGGTTACCATAAATACGTAGTCAAACGAAGACCAGGTAGTCAAACCGTTTGACTGTGACTACATTTTCTTATAAGCAGCGGCTTTTCAAGCATATTTTCCACATTTTTACGGTTCGCAACTAAATATTTTATAAATTCGTTTCATTTTTAGCTCTTTAGAAGACAAACAACCCTTTTCTCTAAAAATGTGAACTGATAACAGGTGTCAGCAGCATACATGTAACAGGGGGTCTGCCCCCACCCGAGTTAGGCCAGACCCCTCGGATGGGGACCCCCTCCCGAGACGAGTTTCCCGAGCCCCCTCCGATTTGGCTGGCAGATAATTTTTTGAGCAAATTTTAGCGATTTTTTACTATTTCAGACACATAAAATGGTAAAATCGCCTGCAAAACAGGATTTTCTAGCTGTATCTCAGCCAAAATTAGCGATTTTTGGCGATTTTTAGTCAAACATCCCCCGCCGGCACCAGACCCCCCAACCCCCATCCCCCCTTCGGCGGATGACCTGTTACATGTATGGGTTGTCAGTCAGCAAATCTCTGCTTGATGCAAGGTAAATTAAACAGTTTGGTCAGATTGAAAATTATGACATACAGTACAATACCTCTCTTATGGAGCAAAGAAGAACAAGAGAAAAATCAAAAACTACTTTGATTTTACACCAAACTAAACCGGGTATTTGCCTATTTCTGCGCTGTCTTCCCGAAAGATGCTTTTTACATTGAAATTTTTGAAAATTAAACAATTCTGGGTTAATTTGTAGCAGTTAACTGTACTGTTTATTTGAAAGTAAACACTTTGTGCACTCAGTCAAAGTCATTTTTGACTGACACTTGGTGACTGAAGGTTATAAATCGCAGAAAACGTCAATTTTGCCATGTCTCAAAAAGTAGTCAAAGTAGTCAAACCGGTGGCCACGGTAGTCAAACGGTTTGACTACAATATAGTCAAATTTGACTACCTTGGTATTGTACTCAAACGAGTGGTAGTCATAGTCATAGTCAAACGGAAATTTTGGTATTGTAACAACACTATCTTAATCTTTAGTTTATTAGCGTAAAAAACGGCTTTCTACACTACTGTAACAATCGGTCAAATTTATTTTTTCAGGTCAGTTTTTCAGTTGAACAGCGATTTTAATAGGTCCTAATAGTATTGGGGCATAAAAAACCTAATACCAATACCTGGAAAACACCCTAATACCCAATCGCACCCTACTCCAAACTACTAAAACTGATATTTTTTTGTTCATTTTACGCTGATCAAAACAATTTTTGAAGGCAAATTTTGCAAAATTTGTGACGCCCAAAATTTCTCCTGACAAGACCCAAATCCCCTGACAAATTTTAAATCACCTGACATTCTCCTCACCGGCACGAACCCTGTTAGCAGGTTACCCCGGAGGGAGGAAGTAGTGTGTGGGTGGGTGGCTGTAGTTGCATGCGAACAGTTTATTGAAGGAACACGTACCAACAGTTCAACCGAATAGCCAGCCACAAGACACAGCACATATCGCCTCTTTACTAGTCAGCGGCTTTTAAAGCAAAACAAGGACCTTTTGTAAACGCAGTGCACACTAGAAATAAATTAAGACGCTCGCTCATTCCAACCAGACTTCGGGACGACTTGAATGCTCGAACAAAACAAACAAACATCGTCAATCGACAGTTGTAAATCTTAAAAAAGCAGTCACCAAACAAATGGCGTCGTTTTGAGCTGGTCGTCTCTGCTGGCAGTGCTGCCTTTAGAATCTTCTATTCAACGCACCACCGTCAGAGACACGAGCCCCAAGTGCATAATGACCATAGAAAAATAAAACATGCCTACCTAGCAGACAACAGTGACGGTTGATTAGTCAGTAAGTTGTGGAACAGCTTCAACCTATTTGCAAGCGTAAGTGATACTGTTATGCAGGGCCCGTCTTTTTTTCTATTTTAAAAGGCGGACCATGTCAGGTCTGCCTTTTGTGAAAAAGACGGACCGGGACCACGATACCAGAGCAGCCGGCGCAACAGAATAATCTCAGGCGCAATAATAATATAATAATAATAATATACTGTATCTGAATTAGACTGTATGTACAGTTAAAATGGCCGTACTCACAACCAGTTCCATTCGGGACAGTCCGTCGAGTCAGTGGATAAATCGATTATCACTTTAATCGCTGTGTAATACTGGCCAAGGCCACTGCGAATGCTTGAACGGCCGCGAACGGTGCTTGAAAGTCCAATGTATAGGCGCCTCCCTCGATCCGGCCGAACTGCATCACCTAAAACATTGGTCATACTTTGTTGGTCAGTCAGTCAGTCAGTCGATCAGCCAGTCGATCAGCCAGTTAGTCAGCCAGCCAGTCGGTCGGTCGGTCGGTCAGTCGGTCGGTCAGCTAGTCAGTCAGTCAGTCAGTCAGTCAGTCAGTCAGTCAGTCAGTCAGTCAGTCAGTCAGTCAGTCAGCGATTGAAATTGAAAGGGTTTATTGTCAGTCAGTCAGTCAGTCAGTCAGTCAGTCAGTCAGTCAGTCAGTCAGTCAGTCAGTCAGTCAGTCAGTCAGTCAGTCAGTCAGTCAGTCAGTCGGTCAGTCAGTAGCCGGTCGGTCGGTCGGTCAGTCAGTCAGTAGCCGGTCGGTCGGTCAGTCAGTCAGTCAGTCGGTCAGTCAGTCAGTCAGTAGCTGGTCGGTCGGTCAGTCAGTAGCCGGTCGGTCGGTCAGTCGGTCGGTCAGTCGGTCAGTCAGTAGCCGGTCGGTCGGTCGGTCGGTCAGTCAGTCAGCCAGCCAGTCGGTCAGTCAGTCAGTCAGTCCATCGGTCGGTCAGACCTGTTGCTCTTGGTGTTCAATCTGAAAGTTTTTGGCCGATTCCTGTGTCACTCTCCCTCCGAAGTCCAGCTGATAGACTTGGCTCTGCTCATTCCAGAAGGGCGTTTTGTTTTGCAATTGTATGACCGGATCGGCGGGCGCAGCTTGGGTTCCGCTGCTTTCTTCAGCCACGGTCGTCTGCCATCCACGTTTCCGCTGCAATGAACCAGCAGTCGGCGCCGCCTCATCGGCCGGTCCTGTGATTGACTGTCGCTCCCCCAACACGTGTCTGATGTGCTGCACCTAAACACCAATCACTCAACTGAGTGTGCCAAAAACAACCCAGCAGTTTTTTTTGCTGTAGCAACAGTAAATCAAAACTGATTTGAATGAATTTTTTGTATGAAAGGTAGATAAATTCTTGAAAGATTGGTGAAACTTTTATTAAGATACTCCGCGTAGTTCTTGGGATACTTACCATCAAAGTCAAAACAGAAACATTAGCAATGAACATTAAATGTAAATCTTACTCCGTTGCACTTTATAATAATAAAACAGATTCCTACTGCTGAGGAGTAACGTAACAAGGCTGTACTGGTGGCAAACACAGGCTCGGTTACTTCACGTGTAAACTCTCATTAGCCCTCAGTAGTAGGAATCTGTATTAATGAAATGCACCAGAGGCCGTCACAGTTGGTGTAGTGGTTTAGGCCGCAAAGCAACTGTGCGCTCATCCACTCGGCGGGTCAGGTTTCTTGCCGAAAGAGTGGTCGTCGGCACAAAGCCCCACCAAGGCCACCGAAATCTGGTGACAGTGAGTAGTAAGTAAATGGGAACCGACTGGATCAGCCTTGCACCGAAAGTCGCTCCACAAAGCACGCCGCGTTGGAGGAGAAGATCAATGACGTCAGGAGATGTCTGAGAAACCAACTAAGCCGTTAGCCCTCGTCACACTGGGGCACCGGCGGCCGTCAACATCCCAGGCGCTCTCTTAGTGACTGACTAGGAGGTGGCTGGGCAGCAAAAGACGACCAAAGCGTCCGAGATGACGAGTTGTCAGGAGTTGCAAAACGACCATGAGGTCTGATGCAGGGTCGGAACGCACATCGGATCGGATCTTAATCGCTCCTTGTTCGTTGCCAAAATCTGTTTTAATTATTAGGGCAAATATCTACGGAACTAAGCTTAGTACCTTAATACAGGGTCCGCCAAAAAAAACAACCCAGCAGATTTTTTGCTGTAGCAACCGCAAATCTCAATCGATTCGAATGAATCCTTTTTTAAATGAAAGATAAATAATAAATCCTTAAAAAACTGCTGAAACTTTCATTAATGTACTCTGCTTAGTTCCTGAGATATTGGCTCTCAAATTCAAAACAGTGATTTTGGCAGTGAACAAGAGGGATTTTTACCGGCAGCCAAGGCTGCCGGTATAAGATTAGCTTTTCGTTAAGCGTGTAGGATGCAATTGCATCTTAAAGCGTGTGCTCTCGGCGCCGTTCGGCTCGCTCGTTGTAAAGCTGCTAGCCTTTAAGACACTCCAGCAGGAAGGAGAGTTTGCTCGAACGGTTGGTTCTCAGTCATTTCTCTATTAATTTGGCTCAGATTTTCAGGATTTATTAACAAGATAACTGGGTACCTATTGCGAAAATTTGGCCCGAAAATTCCAAGTCCTGCTGGGTCCGTGGCCCCGAAAACTGACAACAATTTACTGTGATTTGCAACTGAAAGCTGCTTTTTGAAAGAATAGCCAAACAGAAAACTGCTTTTAAAGGAATACTTGAAGAGTTTACTGTCTGACAAAATTGTCTGAAAGACAAAACTGATTTTTAAACAACTACTTAAAGAGTTTACTGTCAGAAACAATTGCTTGAAAGACAAAAATGCGTTTTGAAAGTATGGTCTGAAACTTAGAGTTTACTATCAGCAAGACTTGTTTGAAAGAGAAAACTGCATCTGAAAGAATTGCACAACCACTTTCTTCAAATAAAAGTTTACTGACGTTTTCCTCTGCTGCCGGTCTAATTTTGTAAAAAATTTCCAAAAAAATCTGTCCCTGCCTCTAAAACTGAGAGAATCTTCAAAATGTACAAACTATCAAAAGTTTTATACACTCATTTTGAAGAACCGTCTTGTTTTATTATTCTGCACTTCGTAATAAAACGGATTCCTGCTACTGCTAAGGACTATAGGAGGCTTTACAGGTGACACAGAAACTCCGTTTACTTCAACACTAAAGTATCATTAGCCACAGCAGTAAGAATCTGCTTTATTATGAAATACAACGTAATCGCTATTGTTCTCTGCCAAAAGAACGTTTCGAATTAGATGGCAAATATCTCAAGAACTAAACTGTGGATCTCAATAAAAATTGCACCAATCTTTGAAGAATTAAATTCTATCAATCTTTCATTAAAAAAGGATTCATTCAAATCGGTTAAGATTCATGGTTGCAAAAGTAAAAAATCTGCCGGGTTGTTCTTTATCACTCTTGTTCATAGCCAAAATCTCTGTTCTGACTTTGAGGACAAATATCTCAGGAACTAAGCAGGCTATCTTAATAAACGTTACGTCAATCTTTCAAGAATTTATTTATCTTTCATTTAAAAACAGGATTCCTTTAAAACTGGTAGAGATTTGCGGTTGCTACAGCAAAAAATCTGCTGGGTTGTTTTATTTTTGGCGGACCTTAAACAAATATTTCAACAATCTTCCAAGAATTTATTTATCTTTCATTCAAAAAAGATTCATTCCAATCGGTTGAAATTTATGGTTGCTGCAGTAAAAACCTGCCGGGTTTCGGCACTCAGCATACTGGCCTAGTCCTTGTTGTTTCTTTTACTTACAATAAACTCCTCTTTCTCTTAGTATCTACTCTACAAACTTCGCTTGATTTGTTTGTAGTGTAAACGCAGCAAGAAACAGAAAAATTACCCTTCTGTGCAAGTCGACTCTGACGTCATCGAGTAGTTCGTTTCCATAGTTTATCCTCCTCTCCAACTGGTTCACTCTCTGAGCAATATCTCTTATTCTGGCTCGCAGCTGCCAAAACCCGGCCATGCCGTCGTTGACATCCATCTGGAGTGCGGGCGGGGGCTGGTTCCTGTGAGGCGACACCTTACCGCCGGCCTGCATGTGGTGAATGTGATGGTGGCCGGAGCCCAGAAAACCGGCACCTCCATCAGAAATGCCGGGTCTCGCCGTCAACTCGTTGGCCAGTTTGTAGAGCTTCTCCAGCACAGAGCTGATCTCCTTCAGTTGCCGACTGTTGCCTCTGGTCAGCGTGCCCAACGACGGTCGACAGAAGGCCGGTTGCTGCTGCTGCTGTTCAGCGGGGCGCTGGGCTCGCGAGGGGGGCAGCCGAGCGGGGGTGTAGGTCTGCGGCTGACTGGGGGGACGGCAGGGCTCCCCCGAACTGAGGGCGCGAGGCCGTAGCAGTTGCGCTTCGCAGTCGTTGACGAGGAGAGAGTCATCAGCGTCTATGAAGTCCAGAGAGTCGAGTCGGTTCTTCCAGAGATCGTCGCGATCTTCCGAAGGCGAGGAGGTGCTGGTTGGTTCTGGAGGTGGCGGCGGAGGGGGTAGAGAAGGAGGGGGAGCACTCTGGACGGGGGGAGCGCGCGAGCAGCGCTGTTCCTGGCTCAGCTGCCGACTGCTGTTCTGTAGTTCGACAGCAAAGTCACGCATCCGGTTGATGTGTCGGTCGACGGCCTGGCGGAGTTCGCTGAACTCGTTCAAAACCTAAAGTAGAGTGGAGTTAGTGTTCTTATTAAATTTTCAGTAGTAACGAGCGCAGTTCCGATTCCGCTTCTGAATTCGAGTTCTAAATTTGGAGGAGCCGGTAATTATCGGAACTTTTGTTAAATTTTTAGGAAACTGAACACAATTTGGGTTCTGTTGCGTGTCTTTGTGCTGTGCAATCGTCAATCTAGCCTATTTTAGCAGACATGGGCTAGCATTTCGGCAAGGGGTTGAGGGTGCAAGCCAAAGTTCGATCTTTGAATAAAATAAAGGGTTTTTGGCTAATTTTTCGTTACAATAGACCATGTTGAGATCATTCCCACCTCCAAACAACTTGGAGTTCGTAACTCCATAAAAGTGTGCATTCAGTACATTGAAGAAGCAGCAATGAATGGCGCAGCGCCAATAATTCAGTCGATACCAGGGCGTTTTAGAAAGCTAACTTTTTCTTGCCCAATCAGACCTCTTCAGACCACTAAAACTGTTTGACAATCCGGTTTGAGATGTAATTGCAAAGGATATACATGTGTCTAACACTGATTGTTTGTCAAAAACAGGTTATTCCAAAATCTAAGCCGGTTTTGGAAAAGTTCCTAATTCCGATTCCGAATTCTGCTACAGTAGGTAAATAGGAACCGATCCGGCGCTGCCGTTGCACCTATATGGCAGCAAAGGGGAGGGTTGTTTGTAGACAGGGCTACCCCATTGAAGGGCTCTGGAAAGAGCCAGGGGTGTCCTGAGCTGTGCGAAAGGACAGTGGAACTCACAAACAAACAAACAAACAAACAAACAAACAAACAAACAAACAAACAAACAAACAAACAAACAAACAAACAAACAACACAGTTCCGATTCGGCTGGGGCCCAAAAGTCAGGTTCCGGTGGTTTGGTCATAAGAAATACCTGATGTAGCAGGAGTTGTTCCTCAGCCAGAGGGTCTACGGCGCTACTGGAGGGGCGGTCGAGGGACTGGTGGTGTCCAACGAAGATCTCTCCATCCAAAGGTGCCACGGGAGGACCGCTGTCGCTCTGCTGAGCCAGCAAGTGGTCGTCCGGTCCTGAGACAGAGGGTGTGAGTAGATGGAGAGGAAGAGAAGGTCTACCTCCGTCAGTGAGGTCTGTGTCTATCGGAGGAGGTACGGGCGACGTAAGAACGCTCTTCCGCTCCAAGTCCACCACCTGTACAGTCATCTGGCGCGGCTGCAGATGCAAAACGCTGGTCTTGTACAGCACCTGAACCCACCAGACTGTTGCATTTGAAATATTGCCCTTCTATACCAACAGTAGCACCCAACCGGCCACACCGAACTGCATCCTACCGGGACACCCACCCCAAATATCCCAATTTATCTAATGCTCACTTTGGGCAACAGATCCAACTTCACTAAGTGACAGTCTAATCTGTATTACAGTCAGGCACTTAACGCCGTTTGTGCTACTGGCACAATGGTACCGGTACTTAGGCTAGTATGGTACCGGTAACCACACGTTCGCGTATCATCATGGTATCCCTACCTTGGCACTGATACCTGTACCGGTACCATCATGCATACAACAGGTCATCCACCGAAGGGGAGGGGGTTAGGGGTACGGCGCCGGCCGGGGGTGTCTGATCCCAATTTCTATAGAGGGAGTTGGGCAATAAAAACGCTCAAAAATCGCAATTTTTCGGCTAAAAATCGTCAAAAACCGCTAATTTGGGCTCAAATACAGCTAAAAAGAGCTGTTTTACATGCGAATTTCTGTTGTTGTTGTTGTAACTTTTTGTCCTTTTCGGACTAGGAGTAGCCAACTGCTATAGAGCAGGAAGAGACACAAGGTCCGGCAGCCTCCTTAACAACAACCCTCCCCTTTTGCTGTTGGTGTGTGCAAGACTGCTAAAGTTCGGTCCCCATTTATCTACTTGCCATTGCTGACTTTCGACGGCCTGGGTTGGGCTTTGTGTCGACTACTTCCCATCGCCTCGACAGGTTTCGAACCCACAAACACACCGCTTCCACGGGTGCCGGGGCCGCCGTGACACACGGGATAGCGTAAACTACCCATGGCCAAGACGCGACTAATTCTGTGTCTGAAATTGTAAAGAATCGCAAACATTTGGTCAAACAAAAAATTACTTGCCAGAAAATAGTCTGGGGTTCCCCATCCGGCGGGTTCTGGCCTAAGCCGGGTGGGAAGCAGACCCCCTGGACACCATACATGTACTAGGGGGGGTTTGGGGGGGGTTACTCCCCCAGCTGGAAAGGCCAAACCCCCGCCTCACCCCCCCTCCCGAGACAGGTTAAGGGACCCCCCCCGACCAAAAAATACAAGTACTAGTGGTGGCTCCAGTATTAACAAACTGGGTCAGAAATCACTAATTTTTAGCCTAAAATTCACTTGAAAAGCCGTTGGAAACCGAATTTGGCGCTTCCACTGCTGATATTTAAGAGAAATCGGTGTTTTTGAAAGCCCTTCTTGTCATTTTTTGCTTGTTTTTAGCTCTAAAAAGCTATTTGGCAGCTTAAAATTGCGATTTTTAGCATCCTTACTGAAAAAAAACGTGCTAAAAACGCATTTCCAGGCGTTCTGGAGCTTTTTGAAATTTTGGACTCCACCTCTGGACGAAACCCCCCTCGCCCCCCCATCGGAGGAAACCCCCCTCCCCCCAGGTCGGCCCGGAGCTGTTGCATGTATGCCTGGACACCCTGTTACATGGGTGTATTGGTACCACCATTATGGTCATACATGGGCCGGGGGGATCCGGGTGGGGGTTGCCCACCCCCCACTGGGGCTCGACCCACCCCAAACGAACCCACCCACCCACTTGAAGCCGACTTTTGTTCCTGACCCCACCCCCCAAAATCGCCGCGACCCCCCCCC
The DNA here is from genome assembly GCA_030248155.1 of Sabatieria punctata. NCBI lineage: Eukaryota > Metazoa > Nematoda > Chromadorea > Araeolaimida > Comesomatidae > Sabatieria > Sabatieria punctata. The sequence continues at coordinate 160,923 of JASANB010004147.1, forward strand.
CCCAAACCGGCAGGCCCACCCCCAAATTTTCGGATTTTGACTACCCCCAACCCATTTTTCCGGCCCATGTATGATTATGGTAGCACTCCCTTCAGATTCCGTACCGTACCATATATGGTACCGGTACCCATGACCATGCTAGCATACGGCTGCCACCGCACCATAGTCCCCGAGTGTGTGGGTACCATTGGTGCATGTACCATAATCAACGGCGTTAAGTACGAAACTGCGTTATCAGAAAAATTATTTTCTATTACAGATAAGAAGGAAGAAAGCTAATTACTGGTGTGCTATATATACTTAGGATTAGGAAACGGCCACATACACATGAAATTATACGTAAATAAATTATAGAATTAACTCCGTTAATTTTTCGTTGTATTGCGCAAAAGGTTTTACTAACCAAAAACCAATGTTGGATTGAATTGTGAACTAAAGTTAGAAAATTTACCAATCCCTATTCGGTGCAAGAAAAACAACACCCCAATACCAGTTCCTACTCCAATTTTAAGTCTGGTTTGAACTTATAAAAAGATGACAGAAAAACACACCAACATTGTTACAATTGACGGAGGGGTAAGAAATTTCTGCCGTAAACACTGTTTCTGACTGTTAGGCTCGGGCGTGCCGGACCTATCTGTATCTGCCACACTATCAGTGTTGTGGTGTTATTGAGCTGAGAAAAACCCCTCCAGCCAAGACGGCTTACGCAAGCGTCACAAATTGATTATAGATTAGACTACTAATGGCACAAACAAACACTGCACCTGGCCCAGGTACGGCGGCAGTAGATTGGTTGCCATGCCGACTACTTTGAAGCGCGTGCACCACACGTTAGACGTCACTTGCACCAGTCGCTCTTCCTAAACACATTAATTAATTAATTAGCCCACTAATTGCACTACAACACAAACACCACCACCTACTCGCAACTTGTGCACCGGACTTTGACTGGAGTGCTGTTGCGCCCGTTGCATCAACGCCTGAATCTGTCGCTTGCTGCGTCGCCACACAGACGAGCGTTGAAAGTTGGCACCTCGCTGCAGCTTAGAGACCGCCGCCACCGATGCCGACGCTGCCGGAGCGGGCGAGCCCTCCTCCTGCCTGTCGGAGTCGGTGTTGTCGTCGCTCTTCGGAACGTCCGGAGTGGTCGACCGACTGCGAGACACCGATTGCTGTTCTAAATACAACTCCTACTTATGTCTATGTATAGGTAAGGCTACTCCATACATGTACTAGGGTTACCCCTTCACCCCTCCCCGAGACAGTCTAGGGACCCACACAAAAAATACAAGTACTACGAGTACAGTCGCAGGCACCTAACGCCGTTTATGGTACCGACACCACATAAGGTGCCGGTACCATTTATGGAACCCTACCTTCGCATTGGTACCGGTACCGGTACCATGGTACCACTCTGTTGAGATTTCGTACCATATGGTACTGGCACCCACCATGGCCATGGGTAGCCTCCTTACTGAGAAAGAAAAACGTGCCAAAAACGCATGTCCAGGCGTTCAGGAGGTTTTTGAAATTTTCAACCCCCTCTGAGCGAAGCCCCCACAGGCATACATGGGCCGCGGGGGGTAAGGGGGGGTATAGCCCTCCCCCCTCGGTCGGCCATACCCCCCCTTGGCCGGCCATACCACCCCCTCGGCCACCCACCCCCCTTATTTAAGGCAAAATAGGCGTTTTTTGGCCTTTTTTCGGGGGACCCCCCCCCCCCCCCCCCGAGGTCTCAACCCCCCTACCCCCCCTCCGGATTTTTCCGGCCCATGTATGCCCACAGGACGGAAAAGCCCATCCCCACGACGGTCCCAACTTGTTAGATGTAAGTGAGGCGTGCAGTGCAGCTTACCTCTGCTTCTGTTTCTGCAGAGTCTGATTTCGAATTCTGGCAGTAGCCGGTTGATCTGCTTTCCAAGCAACACCGGCACCAGACCGCCCATGTGTTCCATGTAGAGAGTGTAGGTCTGTGCCTTGCGAGGCACCGGCTTAATGGTGCAATACCACCGCCACCCACTCGGACTGCACACAGAGCCACACAGATCTTCGGAACGGGGAATTCGACACTGCAAACGCTCTTTGAAACTGTGCAACTTTAAAATTACCACTGATTTTGTCAGACAAGCAAGCAACTAAATTACAGCGGCACCGGAAGTTATAGTAGTCCTTTCTACTCGTTCACGAGCACCTTACAGCACAGAAAGCGGTATGAAAATTGAAGTAACCGATGCCTCCTGCAGCGATCGGCCGAAATTCCGGTTCGGGTTCTGGTTACTGCTGGAACTAGCGCGTCCGGTTCCGGTGATAAGGGGTGCCGGAGCCGGAACTTGTTGGTATTTAAATCATTTCAGATGAAAAACTGCTAAATTTCGCGTCATTCCATTGAAAACAATTAAAATATTACGTAAAAACTGTTTACTTCAATAATTATTTTTAAAAGTGTTGCAGTTATACGCACGTACAGTCAACATGTCATGCAATACACAGCTGCACACGTTGTCCGTTCTAAGTGTCTGTGTGTTGATGTTTTGTAATTGCCGCGTTGGTTGTCAGGTCATATATCATGTGGTTACGGTAGTTGACACGTGCATTTAGGTTTTTCTTTTTTCTTCTCCCTCCTCGTTTTCTCATGCGACGTATGTTGTTGTTGTTTCTCTTCTGACAATATAACCAAGTTATTACTTCCACCGATCACTCCTCAACAAGGGTTATGGGCCCAGAAAACGTTTTGGAAGAATTTCAGTCCAGGATTTGTGGCAAAAGTCGAAAGTGAAATCAGCTTGTTCTCTACATGCCCCTCGCCACAAATAGGGGCCAGATATGGTGCGATTCGTTTTTGACGATTTTTTCTGTGCTGCTTTTTCACCTTTTGCAGGACTTGAAGTGATCAAAGTGGTTTTTTGGTTGGAAGAGAGTGTCTACTTGTGAGTGTGCCCCTGGATCGTTATAGGGGCCCTATCTGGTGATTCGATTCTTGTTTTTGTTGCTTTCGTTGGTGCCTGCTCAGGTCTTTGCAGTATTTGGTTTCAACTATGGCTGCTGAGGACAAGTTGCCCAATATTGAGAAATTGGATGAGTCCAACTGGCCTATTTGGAAACTCCAAATGACTGCCTACTTTCAAGCAAAGGAACTTTGGGGAATTGTTACTGGTGATGAGGCTGAGCCAACGCCATTGCCCCTTGATCCTGCACCTACTGCCCAGCAACAACAGGACTTTGTGACCAGGTCAGCCAGATATACTGTAAGGGCAGCACGGGTGAAATCGATTTTGCTGCAAATGGTATCGACAAGTCAGTTGCATTTGATTGCCCGACAGGAGTTGCAGTCTCCTAGACAGCAGTGGGATGAGTTGGTTGGTACTTTTGATCGTCCATCACTGTCCAATAAGTTGCAACTGCAAACCCGGTTGCTTGAACTGCAAATGCAACCTGGTACACCTGTCGATTCGTACTTCAAGGAGCTACAGGACGTTACTGAACGTTTAGCTGCCTTGAATGCCCCAGTTGCCCAGGATTTCCAAGTCGCTGTGTTGCTCCGGGGTCTCCCTCCGGAATACAGTACACTCAGAACTGCTTACGTCGCCAAAGGAGAGGTCACTATGGGTGAATTGCGTGAGGCTCTCCGGACCGAAGAGCATCGTAGTGTTGGTGCTTCTGGTGGTGCCAGTTCATCTGTATTGTCTGCGCGTGGTCATGACAGTTTGCAGAAGGGTGGCCAAGGTCCCCGGGTGAGAGGTCCACCCGGTTCATGCTATGGTTGTGGACAAAAAGGCCATTTTCATCGCGATTGTCCTACGAACCCATATGATCTGTCATCGAAGCGCAAAAGTCAGGGTGGCCGAAAAGAAGGCAAAGGAAAGCATCGGGTGAAGAAAGCTGAACATTACAGTGATGATTCGGACAGTGCCCTCTTTACTGCCGTTTTCAGGGCTAAATTGAAAGAACAGTCTGATGCGTGGCTTCTTGATTCAGGCGCCACCAAACATATGACTCCTAATCGTGATTTGATTGTCGATTATGTCCCGTTTTCTGTCAGTGAGTCTGTGTCTCTTGGTGATGGTAGCATTTGTGAAGCTGTTGGTTCTGGAAAAGTTGTATTGTATGTGTTTGCTAGTGCAACTAAGCCATTGCGTTGTACGTTGTCTGATGTGTTATACGTACCCAAACTCACAAACAATTTCTTTTCCATTCACGCTGCAACGGCCAAGGACAAAGGAAACAAGATAGCGTTTGGTCACTCCAAATGTTGGATCCGGAATCGCAAGCAAAAGCTGGTTGCCATCGGACGCAAGGTGAACCAAATGTATCAACTCTGCTGTTCAACAGAAAACCGAGAACGTGCTTGTGCGATGACATTGACTGAAAGTGAATCGAAGGCAAAGCTTGATTTGTGGCATCAACGTCTAGGACATGTTGGTCTCTCCGCCCTGCAGAATGCCTTGAAGAACAATCTTGTTCGAGGAGTCAATGCACCAACAAAGGGTGATCTTACTTTTTGTGAAGGCTGTGTTCAAGGAAAACAGAAGCGGTTTCCGTTCAAGAGCATCGGTGAAGTGCGAACATCCAAGTGCCTTGAGTTGGTCCACAGTGATGTCTGTGGTCCAATGTCTGTACAGTCGCATGGAGGAGCGAAGTACTTCATTACGTTCATTGATGACTTCAGCCGTTGCTGTAAGGTCTACTTCATGAGACAGAAATCGGAAGCACTTCAGAAGTTCAAGGAATTCGAAGCAGCCGCGACAAACGAATGTGATCGGAAAATAAAGACACTTCGTACTGATAATGGTGGTGAATACGTGTCAAAAGAATTCGAGGATTTTCTCAGAAAGAAGGGAATTCGTCATGAAGTGACAGTGCCGTATTCGCCTCAACAAAATGGTGTTTCCGAAAGGATGAACCGTACGCTTCAGGAGTCAGCGCTCGCTCAGCTTGTGCATGCTGGTTTGCCGAAGGCTTTTTGGGCAGAATCGCTATGTGCTGCGACCTACATTCGGAACCGGCTCCCGACGTCTTCCACAAATCTTACCCCATATGAACGATGGTATGGAAAGACGCCCAACCTGAGTCATGTTCGCGTTTTTGGATGCATGGCTTACGCCCTCAAACCTGAAGTTGAACGAAAGAAAATGGACGCCAAATCCAACAAGATGCGTTTTGTTGGTTATGCCGGTGGTTCCAAGGGATATCGGCTGTGGGATGAGAAGCGACGCAAACTTTTCATTCGCCGTGATGTCATTTTCAATGAGTGTGATTTCGGAACCAAGAAAGTGTCATACCCTGTGGATTCTGATCCAAGTGAACGGTCTGAGGGAGAAGTTCCAGTGATTCCCGTTCAACCTGTCCTTCATCCACCTGTTGTCCATGATGAATCGTCTGAAGAAGAGGACAATGTGGATGCTGAACCTGAACATTTCGCAACACCTCCTCAGCCGCAACAGCCAGTTCGACAGTCTACCCGTCAACGCTCAAAGCCGAAACGGTATGGTGATTGGGTCGAAGATGATGAGTTGAATAATCTTGATGCAGTTGTGCACAGACCAGTTCATCGTCTCTGTCATGTGAGCAGCATCGTTGAGCCCAAAACCATCGGTGAAGCCATGAAGACTGAACAGGCTAGTGAATGGAAAGAGGCTGCTGACAAAGAGATCGATTCATTGAAGGAGATGAAAACCTGGAAGTTGGTGAAGCTTCCTGAAGGTCGAAAGCCTATTGGATGTCGTTGGGTTTTCCGTGTCAAATGCAAGGAAGATGGAACTGTTGATCGGTTCAAAGCACGTCTTGTAGCGAAAGGCTATTCTCAGCAGTATGGAGTTGACTATGATGAAACGTTTGCTCCAGTGATTCGCTTCAACACACTTCGTGCCTTGTTGGCCTACGCCGTGCAAAAGAAGATGGTGATCCATCAGATGGATGTTGTTACGGCCTTCCTCAATGGTCACCTCGATGAAGACATTTATATGGAACAACCACCAGGGTATGTTCAGTCGGGAGAAGAAGATTTGTTTTGTCATCTTCAGCGTTCGCTTTATGGACTAAAGCAATCCCCGAGGTGTTGGAACACCCTGCTGTGTGAGTACTTGGTCAAGCTTGGTTTCGTCCAATGCCAAGTTGATCATTGTGTCTTCGTGAAAGAAGACCCCCTGATGTTCATTGCCATCTACGTCGACGATTTGGTCCTGATCACCAAAGATCTCGAACAGATGCAACAGCTAAAAGGAAGCTTGTCGAAATCCTTCAAAATGTCCGACATGGGAATATTGCACTTCATTCTCGGAGTTGCCTGTGTGCAGAATTCGGAAACTGGTGCATTGGGATTGAGTCAACAGACGTACATTGAAAACTTGTTGGAGAAGTTTGGTTTGACTGAGGCCAAAACTGTTTCCACTCCTGTGGATCCCTGTGTGATGCTTGTCAAGGATGATGGCATCTCGAAACCAGTGGATCCCAAACTCTATCAGTCTCTGGTTTATTATTTCAAAAGTATTGCTAATTGCTCAGTTGCTACAGCCTAAACGGATACTAGTCTCTTTACAGTGGTTCTGCCCATACATGGGCCGGAAAAATGGGTTGGGGGTAGTCAAAATCCGAAAATTTGGGGGTGGGCCTGCCGGTTGGGGGGGGGGGTCGCGGCGATTTTGGTGGGTGGGGTCAGGAACAAAAGTCGGCTTCAGGTGGGTGGGTGGGGTCGTTTGGGGGGTCGAGCCCAAGTTGGGGGGTGGGCAACCCCCCGGACCATGTATGGTTCTGCCGGCATTTCACAAGTTTTATACTGAAATTTTCAACAATGGATAAATCTTTTTGAAAAGCCACCATCTGTACTTTTAAAGAGACTATATTTGGGAACCAGACATGGGCAAAGGGGGGTTGCCCCCTAAGGCTCTGAACTAACCCCCGCTCAGCCGGCGGCTACCCTGCTCAGGAATTTTTTGGAAGAATTTTGTATAGAAAATTATGATAAAAGTATGCTTGGATTAGGTGTAAATTAACTCAGAATAGCTTATTTTATTTAAAAATAAGTAAAAAACCTTGTTTTTAGCCAAAAATAGGACTTTTTGGCTTATCACGCCCTCAGCCACCCTAAGGCGCTCTCCTTGAGGCCCCCTCAGGAATTGAAAATTCTAACCCCCTCAGCCCAAATGCTAGCCCATGTCTGCTGGGAACTAAATTAATTAATTGGCAGCAATTAATTTTTGGGGCAAACTGCAAACATGTACTACGGGGTTTGGGGGTTACCCCCTGCTGGAAAGGCCAAACCCCCGTCACCCCCGGAGACAGGTTAAGGGACCCCTCCCGCGACCCAAAAATACAAGTACCAGTAGTGGCTCCAGTACTAACAAACTGGCTCAAATTTTAACCCAACTTCAAAAAGTTTCGGTTCCGGTTGATCGGTAACCATCTAGACTAGAGAATTTTCGCAGTAGTGGTATCACACGGACACAGAACCAACAATAGAAAGCAGTGCTATTAAAATTTTTTTGAAGGTCAATAGTTATTATTGGTTTAGAAATGGTTTAAAAGTTGTCGAGGTACTTAGAACACCGTCTCCACTTTGCACCTGAGGTCAGTTAACAACCTAATTCGGAAACAACAATAGCGGCCTAAACTATGCCTGTATGTTTTACCAAAACTGTCTTACAGACTCTTACAGACACTTGCTAGTTGAATCTAGTAGGATTTCCAAAGCAATGGCTGCTAGGCTTGGTGAAAGAAAGTAAAGATAAAACGTCGGCTGGCGTGAAAAAAATTACAAAAAATTCTATAATGTAAATTTTCAAAATTTTCGTCCTAATTTCCATGTTGACTTGTTTTCATCCTTCAAAAAACTTTTAAAAGGCTTATAAAAAAATTGTCTGCGACACCAAGTACAAGTTAACCGGTTGAATTAGTTTCTCTCTAATAAGGCGGTGGTTGGTAAATATGTACCTGTATAATGTGGTAGTTGTGCACTTTGAGCATAGCTTTTTCTCTGGAGGGCACGGGCAGAGTCTCCACTGCCTGGTTGGGACAGCCAATCAGCGACGACCAGACAGAGTAGGAGGCGAGGGCGTGGAGAGGAGGAATGGAGACGAACACACGACCCACACTCACCTCTCCTCCGCAACACACAACCACACTGTGACTGCCGTGCGTCCACGTGAACGCTGACACTGCCTTCTGAAACACACACACTCTCTCTCTCTCTCTATTGCTTTAGCAGCACTCACCACCCCCATTATTCTGCTACGCAGTTTTTGGGCTAAGTTTCTGCAATTTCAGACGCGAAAATTGTCTGTAAATAGTCGGTAATGGAGAAGTTAAAAAAATAGGCCGCTGCCAACCAGGGCGAGAAAATTTGGAAAATTAACCTTGAATAAATTTCGCGTCATGGCCACGGGTAGTTTACGCTATCCCGTGTGTCACGGTGGCCCCGGCATCCGTGAGAGCGGTTGTTTGTGGGTTCGAAACCGGTCGAAACGACTGGAAGTAGTCGACGTAAAGCCCAACCCAGACCGCCGAAAGCCGGTGATGGCCAGTAGGTAAATGGAAACCGAACCGGCGCTCCTGTTGCACCTACTGTAATGGCAGCAAAGGGGAGGGTTGTTTGTAGACAGGGCTACCCCATTGAAGGGCTCTGAAAAGAGCGAGGGGTGTCCTGAGCTGTCCGAAAGGACAGTGGAACTCATAAACAAACAAATTCTCGCATTCAACAACGACGTGTTTTGAGAGTATAAAATTTACAGTTTTCAAGCACTTTTTATACAGCAAACGAAACGACTAAATTTTCCCTTTACCATTATTAAATCCCCTCACCTGTACGAACCCTGTGAACCCTCTGTGCTCGCTCCCACGTTCACATTAGAGATAAAAGGAACTTTAAAAAGGATAAAACAAATTGAGAACAACAATTTTAGTTAAATTGCACGTAGACAACTAATGGCAGTGTTTAGACTAGGTCACCTTGTTAACTGAATAGCGTGCATTAGTTCTCATCCAAACAACTACACAACAACTGACTAATCTGATATGGCTGAGATCACGTAAATGCGTGCGTGCGTTCGTACCGGCCAATCAAGAAATAAAACGGCCACGCGACACATAAAAAATACATGGAAAACAGGTCTCACCCTCCCACTCTTCCGCTTCTTCCGAATTAGCCCATTTTACGCACTCTCTTTCTGACCTCACTATTTCAGAGAGAAATACTGGTAGCCAGACATGGGCAAAGGGGGGGCTGAGGGGTTGGCCCCATCAGGCTCTGATCCACCCCCCATCAGCCGGCCGCTACCCCCCATCAGGAATTTTTGGGAAGAATTTTGTATAGAAAATTATGCCTGGAATAGGCGTAAATGAGCTCAGAATAGCTAATTTTAACTTATTTTAATGAAAAATAAGCCAAAAAAGCCTGATTTTCGCCAAAAATCGGACTTTCGGCTTACCACCCCCAGCCCCCCATCAGGCGCTCCTACCCCCCCTCAGCCCCCCATCAGGCGCTCCTACCCCTCAGGAATTGAAAATTCTACCCCCCATCAGCCGAAATACTAGCCCATGTCTGCTTGTAGCTTTACATAAAACGTTGAGCAGACTGCAAAAAATCTTTCTGAAGATTAATCATAGGGTTTTGGCTTTGGTGAAGGAGGTCTGGTAGGGGCGAATCGGTTCAGTGTCCATCTACAGTCTTCTAAGATCTGGTAGAAGTAGTGGAAAGACTTACAGAGGAGGTGGTAGGCACTTGACATCTGAGGACGGTCTGTCCAGCAGCATTGAATACGTGCAGCAGGTTTCGGCACTTGTCAGAGTCGCCTGACTGTTCATCCGGCTGCACCGACTTCCCGGCCACTGCCAAGTACTCAGCACCCGCACTCCATTTCACTGCCACCGCTTAAACACCTCATTTCTTTACCTGCCACATACAACAGTTAGGCACTTAACGCCGTTTATTCTACCGGCACCCATGGCCATGGGTAACGGTACCATATATGGTACCACCACAGTCGCCGAACGTAGGGCACCATATATGGTGTCGGTACCCTAGGTACCGGTACCATACAGGCACCTTATATGGTGTCGGTACCATAAACGGCGTTAAGTGCCTGACTGTACAACACTCTTTCAGTCTACGGACCGGCAACAATCTAGCAAGTGTCAGGTGTGATCAGGAAGGCGACAGTCCGGTAGGGGAGTAATGAACGTCCGATAAGATCGGCCGGTGAGGGAGGTGTGATGTAGCAGTTTAAACTCAAATCACCAATGAAGAGCAAACGCAAACTCTTAGCGTTGGCAAAAGATCAGCTTACATAGTGTTTTTTTTTTCGAACAATTTTTATTATTACGAATATGGTTAGTAGAACACAGATATGGGTTAGAAAAGGATGCACTGAGCAGCTGGGTCAGAGTCCTTGACATGTATGTGTGTGATGTAGAGCAGTTTACCTTGATACTTGAGGTTTGATTATGGCTTTTACTGTTTCCTTAATTATTGAAGAATTTCAAAGAAACGCAAGTATTTGTCCCAAATTTCAGTAAAGGCATCTTTCTTCTTCAGCATAATACTGGCATAATATGCAGTTTTCAAGCTTGCCGTTATAAAATGCTTGAAGGTCATATCGGAAAATTCTTTAACTTCCCGTCGCGCTAAGCTGTATATAAACCTTTTTGTATAAATGCCTAACAGATTCAATACCGTTGCATTTACAAACAGGTCATGAATTTGTCCAAAAAGTGCTGAGATTAGATCAAATGTTACCTCTTGGTGTTCAATTTCGAGAATAAGTGATTCTAACATTCTCCAAGCTTTTTTGCCACGGCGCAATGATAAAGCATGTGCTCCACTGTATCAGTTTTCTGCAAATGGCACTGCTTACAATTCATGTCATCTACTATCCTTCTGTAGAATAAATACTGCTTTGTTGGAACTATCCTATGCAACACCCGATATTGAAAATTCCGCAATTTAACATCAGGTGACAGACGGTGTGCCCGTAGACAGGCTTTTTCAAATAAATCCTCTGTAACCCAGTATTTATCCGTCCATCGTTTTTGTGCTGCAGGACTTTCATACATCTTGGCTAGTTTGTACCTTTTATACAGCGGAATGCTTAGCTTGGTTGCATCCTTTATTTCAGGATTGTATGCCTGATAAGCTTGCAGCAACCCATTCCAGTTATCAGAAATTTCATTGCGCCATGTACGTGGCAATGCTGTCCACAATTTTTTCCACTGCTTCCTGTCTATAGCCAAGGCTGGATGCTTAGCCATCACTTCCGGGTAATCCATAAATAAACCCTGATCTCCTAGCAAGTGTCTTACTCTAGTAATTCCATTTTCTTTCAGATTAGGATTAAAGTACATACGCTTAGGCTGTCCTAACTTCACATCCTTATTGTTGAAAATGCTTCTAGCCAGCAGTGGCTCATCAGCAGGTCTCTTAAACATTACATAGTGTTGTTAGGCTCTTTTTTTAAAAAAAAGGCTTTTTTTTAAAAAAAAGCTTTTTTTTTGAAGGCCCATTTCGAAAATTTTTTATTTTATTCACAGTATGGAAATTTTGGGGGAAAATCGCTGAATTTAGCCTCAGATATACATTAGAAGTGCAGTTCTATCAATTTCTTGCCTATTCTAAGCATAAAAATAGGTTTTGAAGGGCAGCAGCCACTCTGTGAGCAATGGTGCAGGTAGAATATCGACTCTCAGGCTGTAACACTATGTTTGAACCAAAGTATCAGCTTTTGCATTTAAAGTTGCTTCTGATGCATCCTTGCATCTCCTACAAGCTATATTTCATGCTAGGAAAAAAAATTGAAAAAAAAAATTTCGAAATGAAAAATTTTCATAAAAAAAGCTTTTTTTGGCTTTAAAAAAATTTTTTTTACAACTCTAAGCTTACATACATGCAACAGGTCATTGGCCGTTGGGAGGTTGCGTCTGAGCCCAAATTTTGAGGAGAAGGGTAGGATTACAGTACCAAAAAAACGTCTAAATTCGTAATTTTCAACCAAAATGAAAAAAAATTGGGCTCAAAGTACGGACAGCTAAAGAGTGCTGGTTTAAAGGCGATTTTAGCAATTTTTGGGTCTGAAATTCTAAAAAACTTGCAGAAATTTGCTAATAAAATTACTTACCACCAAAAACGGTGGCGGGAGGTCGAAAAATAGTTTCAGCGGAGGTGGGGACTGGCATACATGGGCCGGGCGGTGAGGAGGGGGTGAAAATTTTCGCTTATTTATAAGGCAAAATAAGCGTTTTTTGGCCTTTTTCGGGGGAGCACCCTACCCTGAGGTCTCCATACCACATTCCGGATTTTTCCGGCCCATGTATGGGGACTGGGCAGTTCCCGATCGGGGATCTGGCCTAACTCGGGTGGGGAGCAGACCCTTATACACACACACGCGACGCAGCCAAAGCTAGGGTGAGTGAGGAGAAAATGGAAAAGCACCTTCAATATCGGTCTCCCTGACCACTGGGTCTGGGTCGTCGAAACTCTGCATAAAGTGCACGACTCCCTTGGCAAAGTAGGCGCACAATGTCGACTTTCCATCAGTTCTCAGTGGAGACCAGGCCAACTTGTTGACGGCGTGGTCGGCCCATAGCGTGTATTCGTTAATGGCCACTCCCTGGTCGTTGAACACATGCACCACTCCTGACTCCGTGCCCAGCAACACCTATACACCACCCATTCTAACTGCACGCCAGACATGGGCAAAGGGTTGGCCCCCTCACGCTCTAACTTACCCCCTCAGGAATTATTTGGAAGAATTTTGTATAGAAAATTATGATTAAAGTATGCCTGGATTAGGTGTAAATGAGCTCAGAATAGCTTATTTTAACTTATTTTAATGAAAAACAAGCCAAAAAACCTTGATTTTAGCAAAAAATCGGACTTCTTGGCTTACCACCTCTAACCCCCCTCAGCCGAAATGCTAGCCCATATCTGCTGCAGGCAAGACACAAATCAACACAACACCTGTCTGGAGTCGGGCGACCAGACGCCGCAGAGAATGGTGTGGTTGAAGGAGTTGGACCAGATTCGCTGACCGGTGGCCGAGCCAATTAAAACGAAATTGTCCTCGTAACAAATCAAGGCCGAGCCGCCGCTGGGGCTCCAGCAGAAATCGCGCACCTACACAGTACACATCAGAGGTGCATCGGAGTAAAGAGAGAGTACCTTCACTCCCCTGTCGTTGACAAGCTCCACTGACCAGCGCTCTTCGTACGGCACCCAGACGTAGATTATCCCACTCTCGTCGCAAGTGGCCAGCTTCGTCTGGGACGCGTTCCAAGCCGCCAGACAAATCTATACATCAGTCAGACACTTAACGCCGTTTATGGTAGTCACACCATATAAGGTGCCGGCACCCAGGGTAATGGTAATGGTACCCCTACCTTCGCATTGGTACCGGCACCATGGTACCACTCTATTCAGATTTCGTACCGGTGTCGGTACCATAAACGGCGTTAAGTGCCTGACTGTACATTGTCTTTCAGTCACACAAGATTTGCTTCTCTGCCATTAAAATAAATGATTTGAATAAATCTTTTTTTTAAATGAAAGACAACAAATTCTTAAAAGAGTAATGAAACGTTTATTAAGATACTCTGTCTTAGTTTCTGAAATATTTAACCTCAAACTCAAAACAGAGATAAACTTTAACTACAAATCTATTCCTCTCCTACAGAAGTTTTTTAAAACCTTCTACTTATTTACGCAAAGTTAAAAACACGACAAAATCTAAGTGCAAAGTTAAAGAAAATCTTTACATTAATTAATGCCTCATCATACCTTGCTATGATGCCCTCTGAGATTGAAGTTGTATCTGGAATTGGGGGCGGTTTTGGGCGTTCCGGGGGTTAGAATGGTGCGAGTGATTCCAACAGCTCCCGCTTCCGATCCGCAACCCAACAAGCCTTGATCGGGGTCATCTTTATTGGGCATCCAGGTAAGGCAAGTAACCCCCGGCTCCACTTGTGCCCCCGACCACAGGGCATCTTCCCAGAAGATCTTCATTGCTCAGCCACTGTCTGAAAGTGAAATCGGTACAAGTCAGATCTACAAACATCCTCAACAATTTATAACTAAAAAGCTCGTCGGCAGTTGTTATGGTCAAAAATCTGTTTAAAAAGTTTCAAGAAAGGCGTTTTATAAAAGCAAACATTTTTGACCTCAAGAAAATTTTAACAAAGTGCGGGGTTAACACAAATATCTGTTGCGCGTACTGTTGTTGGTATAGATAGATTCTCCACGCACCCATTGACTTTTGAATTTCTAATTCTATGCACACATCGAAATTTAAAACGTCAATTTATTACACTACTCAAATGTGTAGGATCGTGTATTTAGTACTAATCAAAAGTGGATAAAACTTAGTAACCCAGCTCCAAACTTTCTTTGTACCACTAATAAGAAAGTAAAATAATTTTGAAAAAAACCGTCGGTGTTTTAGAAGTGGAGAGTGAGGTACAACTTCACATCCACATCACACACAGAAATACACATTTAAGAGAGAATGTGCATAGACAACAAATTAAAATTGCGTACCAACAACAGTGCAACTGACTCAAAAACCTTTATAAGCACTTCAGTTTTGCCCAGCAGTATTAATTAAGAAGTCAAAAGCCGAATGCGAGAGGCTTTGAAGGCGGCGAGAAAGGCGGTGCAGCCAGTGGGACTGACCGACGACTTAACCGGCTACATAAAATCGATGCCGCATCGGCCGACTGCGCGTTGCTCGGCGGCCTGGCTGCCTATTTTAGTAATTTAGCTGTGGCCCCGCTGAAAAAGAATGCTTCCAGAGTGCAGCGCAATTAAGCTAACGAACTGCAGCCACATAATTACCATCTGTCCTGTCTGCATGCACGTACGTACGTGCCTTGGTAGGACGCAGAAACAGACAGACCGAATTAAGCGGCACTCCTAACAGAGGACGTGAGCAGTAAAAAAAGCTCACGAGAGACCGGACGCCAATCAACCACGGAAACTGTTTGAATGGAGCGTCTGATTTGATTGCCGACAGACTCGGTTTAAATCTTGCACACGCACAACAAAGAGACCGCCCACTACCGGTACAGCTGCCTGCATAATTCATGCACCCGACAAAAGTCTACGCGCCCAAATAAATTTCTAACATTTCTAATAATTTCTAACAGGGATGTGAGGTGTGTTTTTTCCCGGTGTTTTTTAGAAGAACCGGTTTTTTTTCCTAAGCGTCGGAAAATAACTCAAGCTAAAAATAGCTAATTTATGTCATTTTTCTATTAAACAATGGGCTTTTGTGATGTATAATAGCCTATACTGACTTAAAACTGTTAGAAAAACAACAGAAAGGACCAAATTTGGCATGATAAAATAGAAATGCAAACTGCTGTAAGAAAATTTGCGTATAGCCTTTATTGATGCATAAACTACATAAACTACTGCATAAACCTTAGCTGTCTAGCACACACCAACCGCAAAGGGGAGGGTTGTTGTTAAGGAGGCTGCCGGACCTTGTGTCTCTTCCTGCTCTATAGCAGTTGGCTACTCCTAGTCCGAAAGGACTAAAAGTTACAACAACAACAACAACAACATTGATGGGGCCTGTCAGGCACTGTTGCATGCCTGTTTCGTGATTTATATCTATGAAACGCGTGTATTTCTGATCTGAAAAGTCTGAGGAAGGCGCTAGAAAGCGTTACGAATCATAAAACCAGTCTACGATACTCAGAACTCGGGCTGGAGTTTTTTCCGCGATTTAGGAAAAAACGAAAAAAACAGGCCAAGGATTTTTCGGAAAAATATCCATCCCTGATTTCTAATAAGTCTTTTCTAAAGGCGCTAGAAAGTTTCAGTACAAACGCAAAAGCACAAAGTTTTACGAACAAAAATTGTGTTCGCCTGATTTTAAAATGCTAACGCAATTTCTTCTCATTACTATCACGAAACGATGCAGTAAATATTAACTGAACAAAGCAGATCGAACATCTACGTGCGTAGCGTGTTTTGCGCGCAGCCCGGAAAATAACAGCTGTGTCTAAATCTATCAAAAAAACGTTCTCTAACAGCTCCATGTCTACGATTTAAAATTGAGAGTAAAGCTAGACCTGGACTGGAACAAAATATTAAATTTGCGCAAGTTAGAAAAGGAGTACCTAACAGAAACTGAGAATAGACCAAGAAACGATTGTGGGACAGGGCGAGGCGATTGTTAACAAAAAAAAAAACAAAATGGTAGAGCAACTGCAGCAGCACGTTTAAAGCCAATCGATAAACACGTGAGCAAGGAAGGTGGGCGATAAAATGAGAGACGGAACCGGTTCCACAAAAACAGACAAAACAAACAACGGTCGAATTACGTCATCCTCACCACCACACCACCTCGGTCAGAATTAGAGATACGGCCTTAAGGTGGGTTCACATAGTCGGTCGGCGTCGGCAACGCGGCAACTCGGGAAATCGACCCCAATTTGAGTACACACATAAGCGTGCAGCAGTTCACATAGTCTGTAATGCGTCTGGAGCCGTTCCAGACGGCTAAAGACTTGCCGATGATTTGCCCAAATCCCAAATCGCCACGACGCGATTTACAACCTTTTATGGCCGCCAAGCGTTCCCGACCGATTAAACAGTGCGCTGAGCATGCGACCGGTTCACACAGGCGCGGTCGGTCGGGGATGGACAGGTGCTAATCACACAGCGGCACTGCTGACCAAAACACTTGAGCAGCTGTAGATAAACCGTTTTAAGCAAAAAGCAGATAGTCACTGCATGCATATCACTTTTCTCTGCGCTCTCTGTGAAATCGAGGCGCGAAAATCGAGCTGTCACCCTCTGAGCCAAAAGCACCGAAACCAAACTGGGGCTTTTCCATTCAGAAAAATTTCGCAAAGATGTCTCCGTAGATAAATACTCAACACTGCCGCAGCTTTACGCCTGTGTTAGAGCTCATAGAACGGCCCATTCTGTCACCGGTACAGCGCAAATGACTCAAATGCCTGTGCTCACTAGACTTTTGGGCCGTCAAAATACCGTAATTATCAGGTAGGCCGGCCGGTTCCAGATGCCGACAAGAGACTATGTGAATTGCGTTTTAACCCAGTTTTTCTCCACCGCTATACCGACGCTCGGCCCCGATATTTTGCCGATGGCGTTGCCGACGCCGACCGACTATGTGAACCCACCTTTATCGTACATGTACTAGCGCGGTTTCGGGTTACCCCCTGCTGGAAAGGCCAAACCCCCTCATCTCCCCGACCCAAAAATACAAGTACAGGGTTCATACGGATCAGGGGTTTTCCAAATTCCCTGACTTTTCCCTGACCTGAGTGCTAAAATTGCCTGACTTTCTACAATTGAACTCATAAAACAGCAAATGTTTTCAAGCACCTAATTTTTTTGATTTCTTTTGAATCGGCAGATATTTACATAAACGGTAGCATACATACATGGCCGGAAAAATCCGGAGGGTGGTAGGGGGGTTGGAGACCTCGGTGGGGGGGGGGGGTCCCCGAAAAAAGGCCAAAAAACGCCTATTTTGCCTTAAATAAGCGAAAATTTCCTCCCTCCTGGAGGGGGGCGTGGGGGAGGAAGGGGTATGGCCGGCCGAGGGTGAGAGGTATACCCCCTTACCCCCAGCCCATGTATGGTAGCATATCCAATAATTTTCTAAAAGCAAAGGGTGAATTTGGTATTATAAACTAATCGTATTTCAACAGGTATTCCGAGCGTGAAGTTAACAAGAATTAACAGTTTCAGGGTTTGATGAGGCCTGGTTGGGCCGCAGTCTAACCAGGGCGAGAAAATTTTGAAGAAATAGCTTTCAAAAATGCATTTAAAAGGTAGTCTTGGCGCAAAATTAACCGGAATTTAGAGCCACATTTTATAAAACCGGGGCGGGTCCCCTACTAACCGCGGAACATGAAAAATTCTGACCTATAGTTTTTATTTGATAAATCGATAGCTCTATGGTAGAAAATAACACACGAGAAATATTTTCACTCGCCTGTCACTAATATGCAAATTAGGGCCAAAAACGTGTTTTTCCACCCAAATTCGGTCTTTCTTATATTTCTCCCGCATGTGTTGACGGATCGGGCTGATATTTTCAGAAATAATGATAGGTATATAGGGTGTTTTACCTACAAAATTTTAAGAGTCAGTCTCTGAACAGATCGAGTCTTGGTCCTTTGCCCTATTCAGACCCCAAAATTGAAACTTTGGGCTAGAGAGCTGTAAGTTGGTACACTAATACATACTTACGAGTTGTCTTTCGGCCCTAAAGGATTAGTGGATTTGACGCTCCAATCCCGATATACAGCCTTCTGAAAATCGGCCCGCTTAACTATGGGACCAAAATTTCAATCTCGAATTTCTAACCTACCAGCTGGAGTTGGAAGATAAAAATTTGGGTTTTTGCGTAACTTTTCGAGTGCTTTAAGAATCTGCAGTCCAATTTTGTTTTGTAAGAAAAAAAATTTTTTTCGACCTCTTTGGCGGGCCATAACTCGGCTGGAACCCCCCCTAGAGGCGCTTTTTTATTTCACAACTTTGTAGCGCTTTTCATAAGCTTCATTTTTGTATAGAATATGATACGATTGCTCGTGGCCAATCCAGTGAAAATTGGCCTGAAATGTCAGGAACCCGAAAAATTTGCATGTTTCACTATAGACATAATTTTCCAAATCGAATTTCTGACTTAATAAACGGAGTTGAGCTTTGAAAATTTGGGTTTGCAGAGTACTTTCAGTGTGCCTTCGGAATATTTAGTGGATTTAGGATTTCTAGGAAAAAAAATTTTTTTCGACCTCTTTCGCGGGCCATAACTCGGCTGGAGCCCCCCTAGAGGCACTTTTTATTTCATAACTTTGTAGCCCTTTTTATAAGCTTCATTTTGGTATTGAATATGGTACGATTGCTCGTGGCCAATCCACTGAACATTGGCCTCATAGGTTACAAACTCGAAAAATTCCCTTGTTTGGAAGGCCAAATTTTTATGAGTTCTCAACATTTGAGGCTAATTTTCACCGAATTGGCCACGAGCAATCGAAGCATATTCTATACCAAAAAGAAGCTTATAAAAAGCGCTACAAAGTTATGAAATAAAAAAGTGCCTCTAAGGGGGCTCCAGCCGAGTTATGGCGCGCCAAAGAGGTCGAAAAAAATTTTTTTCCTCGAGATTCTAAATCCACGAAATATTCCGAAAGCACACTGAAAGTACTCTGGAAACCCAAATTTTCAAAGCTCAACTCCGTTTATTAAGTCAGAAATTCGATTTGGAAAATTATGTCTATTGTGAAACATGCGAATTTTTCGAGTTGGTGACATTTGAGGCCAATTTTCACTGGATTGGCCACGTGCAATCGAAGCATGTTCTATACCAAAATGAAGCTTATAAAAAGCGCTACAAAGTTATGAAATAAAAAAGCGCCTCAAGGGGGGGTTCCAGCCGAGTTATGGCCCGCCAAAGAGGTCGAAAAAAATTTTTTTTCTTCCAATGCAAAATTAGACTGCAGATTCTTAAAGTAGTCCAAAAGTTACGCAAAAACCCAAATTTTTATCTTCCAACTCCAGCTGGTACGTTAGAAATTCGAGTTTGAAATTTTGGTCCATAGTTAAGCAGGCCGATTTTCAGAAGGCTGTATCTCGGGATTGGAGCGTCAAATCCACTAATCCTTTGGGGCCGAAAGACAACTCATAAGTATGTATTAGTGTACCAACTTACAGCTCTCTGGGCCAAAGTTTCAATTTTGGGGTCTGAATACTGAGACTCGATTGGTTCAGAGACCGACTCTTAAGAGAATCGGCCAAGGTTGAGATCGCGAATTATAATTTTTTGGGTTCTGGTAAAAAATCGAATTTTGCAAAAAAAGGTACCTCGAAATTTTCCACCAAACTTTCAGTGTAGGTTGCTTAAATGTCCCTCAAAGTAACCCTCTTTTTCCGTTTGTGGACTTTGTCTCTGTTTCGAGAAATTAATGTTCGAATTTTCATGCACACGTTGGAAGAAAAAACCGGAATTTACTTTCAGCTTTCGTTTGAACAGACGGATCTTTTAGCGCTCGGTCTCGCTCGAAAGAGCGCGCAATGGCCGATCGATTGGTTGGTCGACGGCCAGAAACAAACCACTGAGTCGGGTACAGTAAGAGTTTAAAGTGAGCGAGTCGACTACACTGCAATATTTTTCATGTTCTGAGTTTTATAATGTTGTTATCATGACTTTTGCCTCAAAATGGGATTGGAAAGTGTACGCAAACTTTGGAAAAAGCTGAGCATGCCTCTAGTAAACTATTTTGAGGCAAAAACCATATTAGAAATGGAGAAAATCGTAGTATGCTGGCTAAACTCGCTCACCTTAAACGAGTCTGCTCAAACGAAATGTAACGAGATCATCTTGTTTTTTCTTAGAAATTAATGTGCATCAAAAAATCCATTGTTCCCGTAAAATATGAAAGCCGAATTTCTTTAATTCTTGGACAAGTACACTTGTATGACACGCAACATGCACCCCTTTTCACACTTCACACGAAAATTTCGAGGTACCTTTTTTGCAAAATTCGATCTTTTACAGGACCCCAAAATTTGCATTTCATTATAATTTGCGATCTCAACCTTGGCCGATCCTCTTCAAATTTTATAGGTACAACACCCAATATACCCAGCATTATTACTGAAAATATCAGCCCGATCCGTCAACACATGCGGTAGAAATAAAAGAAACACCGAATTTGGCTGGAAAAACATGTTTTCGGCCCTAATTTGCATATTAGTGACAATCGAGTGAAAATATTTGTCGTGTGTTATTTTCTACCATAGACCTATCAATTTATCAAAAAAAACTATAGGTCAGAATTTTTCATGTTCCGCGACCTGCCCCGGTTTTATAAAATGTGGCTCTTAACAGCTTCAGAGTTTGACGAGGCCTGGTTGGGCAGCTGCCTAATCAGGGCGAGAAATTTTTAAAAAATCCATATAATTTTCCCTGACCAGATCTGAAATTCCCTAACTTTTCCCTGACCATTTTTAAATTCCCTGAGTTTTCCCTGACCCGTATGAACCTGGATCTGGATCTGGAATAATTTAAAAGATCACATTGTTACTGGTAGCCCAGCTGAGTTTATCCGATTTGTTAAGTCGCCTGAATTCGTAGTGTGCGTTTCATTGCTTGACATTAGACGTTACTTATTGTAGTATGTAGTGTAGTACACTGCGTGTCTAGTCAATGGGCGTTGTTTTCCTGCCTTGGCAGTTTTACGTCCGGGTTCAGGTTTTCCTGAATAAACGTTTATATACATACATACCCTGAAGTACTAGTAGTGGCTCCAGTACTAACAAACTGGCTCAAAAATCACTAATTTTTAGTCTAAAATTCGCTTGAGAAGCCTTTGGAAACCGAATTTGACGTTTCCACTGCTGATATTTAAGAGAAATCGGAAGCCCTTTTTGTCATTTTTTGCTTGTTTTTTAGCTCTAAAACGCTATTTGGCCGCTTAAAATACCGATTTTTAGCGTCCTTACTGAAAAAAACATGCTAGAACCGCATTTCCAGGCGTTTTGGATTGAAATTTTGGACCGCTTCCGGGCGAAACGCCCGGACCCCCCACCTGAGGAAAAAACCCCTGCCCCCTCCCCCAGGTCGGCCCGGAGCTGTCACATGTATGCAGACATGGGCTAGCATTTCGGCTGATGGGGGGAGGTAGAATTTTCAATTCCTGAGGGGGGCTGAGGGGGTAGGAGCGTCTGATGGGGGGCTGAGGGGGTGGTAAGCCAAAAAGTCCGATTTTTGGCGAAAATCAGGGTTTTTTGGCTTATTTTTCATTAAAATAAGTTAAAATTAGTTATTCTGAGCTCATTTACGCCTATTCCAGGCATATTTTTATCATAATTTTCTATACAAAATTCTTCGCAAAAATTCCTGATGGGGAGTAGCGGCCGGCTGATGGGGGGTAGATCAGAGCCTGATGGGGGGCCAACCCCCCTCAGCCCCCCCTTTGCCCATGTCTGCATGTATGGTCTATACGATGAACAGTTGTGCATATTTCATACAGATAATACGAATTCAATTATGTAACCTTACCAATAACATTGTGAGAATTATTAAGTACTAAAATCAAAAGAGGAAATGAACTGAAGCGAGTTTATGTTTGCATAC
This sequence comes from Sabatieria punctata, assembly GCA_030248155.1. Lineage (NCBI taxonomy): Eukaryota > Metazoa > Nematoda > Chromadorea > Araeolaimida > Comesomatidae > Sabatieria > Sabatieria punctata. The sequence continues at coordinate 183,026 of JASANB010004147.1, forward strand.
ATGTAGCAAACAGATCATCCGCCGAGCGGGAGGGGTTTCGCGCCAAGCCTTGGGTATTAAGCCCAAATTCGGGGTCAGAGTAATAAAATTTAAAAGGTTGTATGACTGGTCGAAAATACTCGCATATGGTTTTGTAGCTGTTCCAATGGCCTTTCATTTTCTGGTACTCCCGTTTCCAGATCCTAGCTGGTTAGCAATATATTCATCGAAAACTACTAAATTGCCGCAAAATCCCACTCCGTTTGTTTCGAAAAATCTTTATAACCTTTTGTGCAAACGCGCTGCCAAGCTAATGTTTTAACAAAAGTTAGGCACGAGTCGGCCAAACAAAATGAGCGCATTAAAGTGTGGAAGGGGGGTGTTCTGGCCTCTCAAATGTGTTCGAAAATTTTTTTCTGCAAACCTTAATGGTTAGCATACTGTTTTTGTTCGATGCAGTTTTGTTTGCTGCATGCTCGAAAATGCACTCAGTTTAGCTAGATTCGCTCTGGATCGGGAGAAATTTGGTTCAAAGTTGTGACCGACAGTATTCCTTGACTGTCATTACTTGCTAGCATCGCAGTTTTTCTGATTTTCTCTCCACGCTGCCCATACATGGGGGAATACCCCTTCCCCTCGGCCGGCCATCACCCCTCGCCCACCCCCCTTCAGGAGCGAAAAAAATTTGGCTTATTTAAGGCAAAATAGGCGATTTTTTGGCCTTTTTTCGGGACCCCCCCCCCCCCCGAGGTCTCCACGACCATACCCCTCCGGATTTTTCCGGCCCATGTATGACGTTGCCCAGTTTTGAAGATATGGACATTTTTATGATTTGGGAAGAAAACGGCTGCACTTGTTATTATAACATGCTCGTTTGAAAGGTGACTCATTCAGTCGCATGTAGGGTACACAGCCATCAAATTTATATCACCTAATGCAGTTTTTGTCGTTGATTACGAAAATGACATTTGTTTTTCAATCTGACCGCTCCTGAGCTACTTATGTAGTATATATTCAAGTTATCTGTCAAACCTGGGCATAACGTGGCATCTGGCTGGTGCAGTTTTCTCCGCTGATCTAGAATCTCATCATAATCAGCATTCATGCATTTCTGAAGGGAACCATTTGTCAATCAATAGTGTACCCGACCTATTTTGACCCGCTGAGTTAAAAAATGGCCTTAGTTTTTCTCTATTTCTGTTCAATTTTGAGATATTACTGTTCAAACCAAATTTGCATTAATCTCCAGAAGGAGAAATTATAGAATAAGACAAAGGCCATTTTATAACTCAGCGGGTCAAAGGTTCCCTTCAGAAATGCATGAATGCTGAACATTTATTTCATTTCATTTCAGGATTACGGCTTGTCACGGCATGTTTCTTAATGAAACCTCAGAGGTTCATAACTTGCGACTGAGTGACCGTAGCGCAAAAATATGTATGCTGAATCAGTGGAGAAAATTGCTGCAGATAGATACCACTGGACAGATAACCTATTATTGTCTGAGTACCAGGGCTGGAGGGCCTGTTTTCCAACTAAAATACCCCTAGGGGACGCATCAGATGGGACACGTTCCGGAGTCATATAGTCATAAGAAAGTTAATATATCCAGTCTAGTCTAGTGGCCAGAGGCCTAGTCCATTTCTGACCTTCCCTGATTCCCCCCCCCCCCTGCTACACCTAACCCGTTTTACAAGCGGAATCCTATTACAGCACTTATCTGTACCTACAAGGAGTACACTTGGTACTAGCACAAATTATTGCTAAAAGAGAACAACGAAAACAACTCATTTCACCTTCTTTTCTTCTTTTTCTACTTTCATCGATTCTGGTGCGTCGTTGGTATCTCCCGATCAAAGTGGCCCATTGTTTAGGCGGTCTGTACCAAAGTGGTCCAAATGCAATTTTAGATTGTTTCGGCTTCTGCAATGCTGTGAAGTGAAACAGAGTGTTCTTGAAGCACATACACCTGACCTGATGTAGAAAACCGAAGATTCGGATTAACCTACTAGAGCACAACCACTTTTTATGTACAAACGCGTTCTTTGTTGATTTCACAACGGTAACTCTTGCTGCTTGCCGCCGTCTCTGTCCGCCGGGCCACAAGCAAACTCTATGGGGAAAAAGGTTTTACTAAGCAAAGACCACTTAGCACTGTTTAATCTACCCGTGACGAATTCAGTTCCAACCAAGCCTCTCCTCAACTGAAAGGCGTTCGAAACCGTGCCATATCTCTGCTTAGGGTCGAAATTAGTGCGAAATTTTATTCAAAAACATTCTATGCATTACTAAGGTGTTATTGTATTCTAACAGAACAACATAACAACTCTCAACTTGTAACTGGCACGAAAACTAGAAGCTAACTAGATGCATTTTTATTACAGGAACGCTTCAAGAATCCAGCGTAAAGCATAGAATATATAGAATGAGGTGACACATGTACTACAGAAGAATCGCGACAGAAGAAAGAGCGAACTAATCAGACCAGTAATCCTACAACAAAATCAAGCAGATAAAGCTTATTTTTACCACAGTAGCTGCAGAATGTCGTAAATTGACGCCAAAGCGGCATGTCGTTCTAAAACGTTGATAAGTACAACATATATGGAGTCCGTAAACTTTCTTACTTGGGAAACAACAGCTACATTCTTGGATGAAGCAAGCACAGCGGCAAAGGCTAATACGAAAACGCCGCAGTCATAGCCATTGTTTTGCTTATGACAGTCCTAAAGCAAACAACGTATTAATCAATCTGTTTTTCGGTGCTTAGGTACCACTGCTATCTCGGTGTGCCAATTCTCGTCAGGTGCACCGGTGGTACCGTTTCTGTGAGCCATCTTGACACATGCCCTGAAGAAACGAAAAAGGAGATAATTAACAGGATTATAAGAACTACGCAATCCACTTACAGCAGCTTTGCCATTATGACCTCTGCTTCGTATTGATAGATTAGCTGTGTTATTTCTTTTTGTTCCCAAGGAACGCCGAATCCCGTCTTTGGACGACCACGGCCACGCCGTTGCATTTTAGACGATCAGCTGAATAAACTGGAACTACTTACAAATCTTCCCACTACAAAAAGTCTGAAAAACACGTCTGCACCAGCACACCGGAAGAATCAGTCAGGATTTCCAAAAATAAATGGAATTTTTGTTGTTTAGACGGTTTCACGCGTTGACAGACCGTAGAAGCGATCGCAAAATAAATCTAACGGGCCAGCTATATTTTGTTCGATTTGCTTATTAAATCTACCGCCTGCTAAATAGCGCTAAATATTGATCCGGAGATCACCGGCCCGCACCATCGATTCTGCAATGTTTTCTTTCTTTTGCATATTTTACAAATAACAGCCCGCCCGGGCGCACTATCCCCGCGCCCCGGTACGGCCACCGCCAGACGCGAGGTTGGATGTTGTGAGCGCATCGACTTCACCGGTTGCACGGTTTCTCTTAGGTATTGCTATGTTTTGTGAAGAAATAAAACAACCCAGCAACGCACGTAAAAGCACATTATAGAGGCTAACGATAACTTTATCAACACGAAAATAAACAAAGAACAAACAATAGTAGTACACATAGGGACCGGCACGCGAAAATTCAAAATGCTCCTAGGCGAAATTCGGCTTCAGAATTGAAAAGAGCACAATTTATGCAGTCTAACAAAACAAACCGGAACGGAATTGGTTGGATAATAAGCGAGTTATGACCGTTTAACTGCGTCACCCAGCGTGCCACCTTTTCTTCCTAGAAAGTTGACCGCAGCGTGCATACCGATGACCGATGTACTTTATCAGACTGTCACTCGTAAACCCCTGCGCCGATTTTGATGGGACCGGTGTCATTCTAATCGCAATGCGATTTTCTTTTACATTTTTTATATACCAAGACTGTAGGACTGCGTCTACCACCTATATATAAAGAACAAACACCTTGGTAGCTCGAACTAGAACTGAATAGTAGAGTGTGAACTGGTATTCCTGTATTTTCCAGGTACATTTGTATATGTAACAGCGGGGCTGGGGTTCTGCTCTCCTCCCACCGACTTGGGAAACCCCCCGATAGGGGAGCACCCCCCATCAAAACGATCTTTTCCACTCTCCCTCTCCGATGTTTCTGGCACAATTCTTTTACAGTTTCAGACACTACACTTACAGTTTCAGACAAGGATGAGCTGCTACAATACATGTAACAGGTGGTCTGCCCCCCCACCCGAAATATTCCAGACCCCCCGGATTGGCCCCCCTACTTCCTCCGATTTGTACTTTGGTGAGAAATTCCGGATCAGGTGCAGCGCGGGGTAATCAGGAACCGATCCCAAACAAAAATTAATGTTTTTAATCATAATTAATTATAAATTAACATGATTTATCGATGAATATCGATTATCGATTATTTTTGGAAACATTCCAAAATCGCCCAAAATGGTCGTGTTGTATATCATTTGAAAGCCCTTCGCCTGGCGAGTCTAATGATCACTACATCAACATAGGGCAAGCCCCGGGGGCCTGTTTTGCCAAATATATAAGTACCCCTAGAGGCGCATCAGTATAGGCAGGCTCCGGAGGGCCTGTTTTCATACATGGGCCGGGGTGTGGGGGTATACCCTTCGCCGGCCAATACCCCCCTCGGCCGGCCATACCCCTCCCCACCCCCCTCCCAGACGGAGAAAATTTTCGCATATTTAAGGCAAAATAGGCGTTTTTTGGCCTTTTTTGGACCCCCCATACCCCCCTCCGGATTTTTCCGGCCCATGTATGCCTGTTTTTCAAATATAAAAATACCCCTGGAGGGCGCATCAGTATAGGCACGCTCCGGAGGGCCTGTTTTAAAAACACATAAATACCCCTAGGGGACGCATCGGTATTGGGCACGCTCCCGGAGGGCCTGTTTTCCAAATATAAAAATACCCTAGACACGCATCAGTACAGGGCACGCTCCTGAGGGCTTGTTTTCCAAATATAAAAATACCCCTGGAGGGACGCATCAGTATAGGCACGCTCCGGAGAGCCTGTTTTAAAAACATATAAATACCCCTAGGGGACGCATCGGTATTGGGCACGCTCCCGGAGGGCCTGTTTTCCAAATATAAAAATACCCTAGACACGCATCAGTACAGGGCACGCTCCTGAGGGCTTGTTTTCCAAATATAAAAATACCCCTAGGCATACATGGGCCGGAAAAATCCGAGGGGGGTAGGGGGGTTGGAAACCTCGGGTGGGGGGTCCCCCGAAAAAAGGCCAAAAAACGCCTATTTTGCCTTAAATAAGCAAAAATTTCCTCCCTCCGGGAGGGGGATGGGTGGGAGAGGGAGGGGTATGGCCGGCCGAGGGGGGATGGCCGGCCGAGGGGGAGGGGTATACCCCTTACCTCCCCGGCCCATGTATGCCCTAGGGGTATGCAATCAGTACATGACACGCTCCTGAGGGCTTGTTTTCCAAATATAAAAATACCCCTAGGGGTATGCATCAGTATAGCGCACGTTCCGGAGTTGTATAGTCATAAGAAAGTTAATTAATTAATATCTAGTCCATTTCTGACCTTCCCTGATTCCTCCCCCCCCAGCTACACCTAACCCTATCCGACTTTCGTTCGTTACTGGATTACCTTCCGTGCCTGTTTGCGTTGGAATATGCAGCTCAAATTTGGGCAAAAAATATCTTTAACACTTATGAATAAACGCTGAAAATTTGAAGGAATTCCACTGACATATAAATGAAAACGAATTATATGAAGTTAACTCGAATAAGCGATTACAGGTTTTTCCGCTTTTGTACCATATTTATTGACTACACACGTTAAGCCTGAGCAGGATTCACCTTATATTGATTAGCAGAGCCGCAAAACTACTAAAGGATTGTTAAGAAGCAAAATATAAACCATTGGCTTTGGGCTGCTCAGGATCCCCAATACGTTCGTATTCGATACCCTCTAATTTTTACGCCCTCATCAACTTCAACCACTTCGAAAAGACCGTACACATATATGTGTAGCTTCGTGAGTACGAAGAACGACTTCGGGTAAATGAAGCACGACTTCGGGTAAACGAAGCATGACTTCGGGTAAACGAAACACGACTTCGGGTAAACGAAGCACGACTTCGGGTAAACGAAACAGTTTCGGGAGCTCCCCCCCCAAGGTGACTGACCCATGCAACCCGAAGCTATATAGTCAGAGGTAGTAGGGAGTAAGGTATAGTATCGGGTCACCCGAATAGCGGTTTCGGGTTACCCTAGAACCGAAGTACAAAAGCTGAACCAGAATATGCTTCGTGTAACCGAATCCGATTTTGCACAACCGAACTAAGGCCGAATACATGTCCCGATCTGAGACCCGAATCGTTTTTGCACACCCGAATTTAAATTCGAATTTTGCGCCCAATTAGGCTGCCGTTGGAGCCGCTGCCTCGCCGCCGCTCACTTACTTCATTGTATTGGTTTGCTTTCGTGCAGAGTGGTTGCGCGCGCCATGGCTGATGGTGCGGAAGACCTTCTGTAAAAGGGGGCTGTAAAATTTTCAAAGTGCCAGGCTAAGAAAATTAAACAAAATTTGCCTTCAAAAACGCGTTTAAAAGGCATTTCGAGCTTAAAATTAATAGAATTACAAGTTTTAGCAGTTTAAAGTGGCCTGCACTAGGGGAAAGTGCATGGCTCACGCTCAAAGGAAAGACACTACTTTTGTGTGCTACCGGTGTCAGATTCGGCTGTGCCCCGGTTTTTGCGACTGGTCTTTTCACACCAATGTGGAATTCTTTTATGACGATCCTGAGTGCACTGGAACGGTTTCTGTGTTTTCAAAACAACATGCTGTAAACAGATCTGAATAGCAGATTAAAGTGCAGTCATTGGCTAGGCTTTTACGTGTTTCTTTTGTACTGCTAACTACAGTGTACCTGTCAGGTTTTTTTTATAAAATCTGTTGGTAGAAGGATATTATATTAAGTCGGGTGGCCCAACAGAGGCAGGGATCGCCGAGACCCAGCTGAAAGGAGGCATAGCACCAAAAAACAAACAGCAAATGCAAATGTGCACAGATTGTTGCGTAACCGTCACAGAAAAACAGATAAATTCGTCCCAAATGATGGTTCGGTTAGTTTAAACTAGTGTTCCAACAATATCAAAATTCGTCGATATTCGACATCGATATCGATATTTATAGTCATGCAAGAAAATCTGAAAATTTGAAAGAACAAACTGCTCTCACTGGTTATCAGTCAAGCACTGATGCAATCAGCGATTTGATATCAATTACAGTCATGTCTCGTTAATCCGGACCTCGTTAATCCGGATATTCGCCTTCCGGACAAGATTAGGCCAGGTCCCAATTTTCCCCCATGTTATATGGCTCGTTAATCCAGATCCGGATTCGTTAATCCGGACAGAAGATTTAGGGTCCCAACTTCGAAATTTGTATCGTAAAGTGATTCGTTAATCCGGATTTTCTTAATTTGGACAAAATCCATGCACAATTTTTCAATTCAGGTGTGAATTTTCAATTGAATAATTCTTTTCGTTGAGTCCGAATGAGATTACTGTATTTTTGCCTTTTTTGGAGCAACAATCAGCTGAAATAAGTTTTTGGGTTTTAATTAGGAGGTACTACTGTAGAATCTGATATGCAACTAACAAAAAGCTGTCATTTAGGCCTTTGACCCGAAAAACAGTGTTTTAGCTTTGATTCGTTAATCCGGAAATTCGCTAATCCGGACAAAATTGGCCGGTCCCAACTTGTCCGGATTAACGAGACATGACTGTAGTTTAGAATCGCAGAAAGGTAGTGGCCCTTCTGAAGCCCTTCAATGAAAAGGTTGACCCCTCAGGCCGATGCCCAACCCTCATTAGGCATAAACGAGCTCAGACAGAATAGCGTATTTTAACTTATTTTAATGATAAATAAGCAAAAAACCTTGACTTTAGTACGTAATTGGACTTTTTTGCTTACCATCCTTTCAACCACATATCAGCCGGCGGTACCCCCCTAAGGATTTGAAAATTTACCACCCACTCAGCCGAAATGCTAGCCCATGTCTGCTTCTGCCCTCCTGCTTCAAGTGTGTACAGTAGAGTGAGCAGCTCTTCAGTGTTGCTGCAGACGTTTAAGAACCTAAGTGTTGCTGTCTGAAAGCAGAAAATGCCAAGAAATTGATATATCTGACAGCTATAATGCCACTGTTAGGTTTTGACTATACCATCGATTTCTGAGTTGCGCAGGAAAAACTGTTTTTTTACTGTTCCAGAGAAATAAACTTGACTTCCGTTTTGTTTTTTCCTACTTTTCCGTACAAAAAATATCGAAAATATCGATGCAAAATATCGCGATATCGATATCGATATCGATATTGGAAAAAGGGTCGATATATCGACTTTTCGATATCGATATCGATATATCGTCAGAACCCTAGTTTAAACAATTATTCGGGTCACCCCTAACTATTCTTCGGGTAACCCAAAAAATGATTTGGGTGACCTCACAATCTAGATTCGGGTTACTCTTAACACGAACACAAACTTGCTTCGGAATTTCGGTAGCAAAATCGGGTCCTGTGGGGCGGGTAAGAGATAGACTCGGGTCACCTGAACCAAGACATTTTTGTACTTCGGAAAAAAAATCAACCAAACCTTTCAACCCGAACCGAAGGTTCGGAAATTTGGGTCATTTTAGCTCACGAAGAACGACTTCGGGTAAACGAAGCACGACTTCGGGTAAACGAAGCACGACTTCGGGTAAACGAAGCACGACTTCGGGTAAACGACCCAGTTTCGGGTTAAACGGTCTTTTCGAAGTGGATAACCCAATTTCCGGGATCTTTTACGAACCTAGGACGCCAAATCTGAGTGATTTTAGTAAGAGCAACACCTAAACTAAAATTTAAGCGGGCGCACCTTTTTTATTTGTTCTTTGTTTAAGAGCAAACTTTCGTTTTCTGAAAAAATACCGATTTGCCTATGCTTAACCATGTAGAATTTCAATCTGATTTCCGGGATCTTTGGCTGCATCGATGCCGAAAAAAAATGGCTCAAACGAAAGATGATCAATGCCTCTTTAATACCGTCGGGCGCACCTTTTGAGATCATAAACTTTTTTTACACTGACGCTGTTTTTCCGCTTATTTTAGCCGAAAACAACCGCAGCTTAGCGTATAGCAAGGTGATTTGGGTGAATAGTTATGTTAAAATAATCAAAACAAAAAACCATAAAAAAAGAACGCGCTTTTCTAGCCGCATTTTTTAATAAAACATGATTTTGATCCCCGCGACACCAGTGTGGTGAAAACGTGCGAAGAAAATTAGGCACGCGGAGCGGTGCAAAATTGGCCGCCGTTGCCGGTCCCTAGTACACATAGCAAACAATAGTAGTGTCACTAAATAAATGTCTTCTATTAATTAGCATTTTCTTGCAGGAAATCAAATCACTCCACCAACTATTCCTTTGAAGAGTGTAACAAACACATATATACGTAGTCTGTCTATAGCTGCCACCATTTGTATGGACAACCATGAAAGGGAATGAAATGTTCATTCGCAATCGGCCACTAGAAATGCAGCAAAAGCACTTGTAAACTTGGAGTGTAACAGTTGGAGCACTTGGAGTGTAACAGTTACTCAACTTTTTAGGCCATAGATGAGCCAGGACGTCATAAAACACAGGCAAACGAACGTTTCAGCCGTAAACGAAGAGTAGCCAAGCGATACAGTTAATTCGGACAAGTTCGGCTAATTTTTGTAGGTTTAGAGAATCTGGATTAATGAAGCAAAGGCAAAACACTTTACTCGTTCTGCTCTTCCGAATGATTAACCGACTAGTGGACATTCACACTAACAAGACACGACTGTGCATTGTACAACGGTACGATTGCAGTCACGAGCTACCTGTAACAAGCGATATATCGCTGTCAACAGACAAATACCGTTATCAAAAACAGCTTTAGTGAAGGACTTATCATAGAAATGTAACACAGCTTAGAAGAAAAACGCAACTAAAACCACACAACAGGTTTGCAATTAAGTGGCGAAAATGAGAGCGTTTGCAAGCGACGTAGAAACTGGGCGAGCACAGCACAATACAAGCATTGTTCATGGACCTAAACGATCATAAAAAAACAATGTCTGCAGATTAGTTTCAAATTTCCCTCAGGAAGTTTAGTCGGTTCAATTCATTCTCCGCACAGTACGACAGATAGGCCGTCAGCTGTCGCCATTTGTCCATTTCTTGCTAAACACAAACGCGTGAATACAAGCACAAGTTTATGAGAACAAAACGGTCACTTGGTTAGGTTCTTCGTCAATGCGTCGACCGCTTGCTAGAAATGCGGCAAAGGCCAAGACGAAAATTCCGCTGTCACCGTAGTTTGTTTGCCGAGGTATCTGGAATAGTTTTTGTATGACACAACGTTTTCTGGCACATAGGGCTCCTAATTTTAACAGCCACCTTTATCTAGACATGTGACAAGCATTTTCCGAAGACCACTGCTTATCCACAGGGCATTTACATGCTGGTCAATAATCTCCACCCATTCAGACGGCTCGCTGTTGGCGCTTTCCTCAGCCTCTACCAGAAACTCCCTAAAATTACAGTTTACGCAAGGAAGAATTATCAAATATTTGGTTATCTTACCTGAACCAGGGCAAAACGCCATCGGGATCCGTTCCATTTCCAAGCGAATCGTAGTACGTCAGCGTCTTTTCATGAGTACTGATCACCTTAAAATATTTAACGGCATTTGTACCATTGTCACAAATACCACTGTTATGTTGAATAAATTACTTACCGGTACCATAATGGGACCTCTACTATATTATGCCCTACGTAAGCCATGACTGTATGTGTAGATGCTATTCTACGTCTCAAAAAACTTTACCAAAACAAACTTCTGACTATACCAGATATGTCAGCTATTGTGTAGTTTTTCGTAGATTGCGAACAAAACCAGAAAACCCAATAATACCCCTATACCAAATCCCAATACCTGAGACCCCGAATACCAGTAAAAAGCATACATGTAGTTGGGGGGGTTTGGGGGGGTTTCTGAAACCCTATTTTGGGTTAAAAACTGCTAAATTTCAGGGTTTCAATACTTATAAACCGTAATTTAGGATTTCAAAAGCCCTAAATAGGGTTCCGGAACCCTAATTTGGGTCTCTGAAACTCTAATTAGGGTTTCAAAAGCCATAAAGGGGGTTCCGGAACCCTAATTTGGGTCTCTGAAACTCTAATTAGGGTTTCTGAAGCCCTAAATAGGGTTCCGGAACCCTAATTTGGGACTCTGAAACTCTAATTGTAGTTTCTGAAGCACTAAATAGGGTTTCGGAGCCCTAATTTCCGTTTCTGGCGGCCCAAAATAGGGTTCCGGAACCCTAATTTGGGTTTCAGAGACCCAAAACAGGGTTTTGGAACCATAATTAGGGTTTCAAAAGCTGTAAATAGGGTTTCAGAGGCCCTAAATAGGGTTCCAGAACTCTAATTTAGGTCTCAGAAACCCTAAACGGGGTTTCAGAGCCCTAATTTGGCTTTCAGATTTTCTAAATAGGGTTCCAGAAATGCACTTTAGCTGTATTATGTCGAATAAAATAGAGCTTTTTTGGCGCGTTTTAAAGCAAAATACAGTTTTTTGCATGTTTTTAATAACAAATAGGATTTTCTGCACGTTTTAAAACAATAAATAAGGTTTTAATGGGCATTTTTGCACTTCTGACATGATTTTTATCGGATTTTTAGTCCTCAAAACCCTGTTTTGAGCCCAAAAAAGGTCGCTGAAACCCACTTTTGGACACCAAAAAAAGGTCGCTGAAACCCCCTTTGGAAATAGTGCTGAAACCCTATTTGGGATCTGGAAACCCCCCCCCCCAGCCGAAAACCCAGCTACATGTATGGTAAAAAGGTAATTTTTTATATTTTAGACAAGAAGAAAGAAAGGATACTTTTAGATTATTGTTGCTCTTTTAGTTTAGTAGGTTTTATTGATAGAATGTCGACGATTTTACTGTGCCAATAAGTATTAGGTATTGGGGCATAAAAACCCCAATAACCAATAATTGGAAAACACCCCAATACACCCAATACCGGTTCGCACTCTGGTTGCTTGTACTGTGTTTTACTATTGTTCGATATTTTCCCTCTCTTCGATGGATAATCACAAATTTTTTATGAAGCACATCTCAAAGACATATTATTTCAGAAGCAGAAGAAGCAAACTGGTGAAGAAATGAAAACTTGCAACTCATTATTTCATCCATGGATTGTTAACAACAGTTAGTACCTTTCTTGCCTACCTGATAAGTGCCGCTGGGCGTTGCGGACTTTGGAAGCGAAGTTCCACGTCCGGTGGACTTTTCTGAAGTGCCGCTAGGCGGTGCGGGCTTTGGAATCAAAGTGCCACGTCCGGTGGACTTTTCTGAAGTCGACTTGTTCTTGGTGCCGCCGGCAGGCGACTTCAGAGGAGGAAAATTTCCGTGTTGTCCAGGAACGGTCCGGAACAAATAGCGATTGTATTGATAGCTGATCACTCGCCGTGATGGTGGATTATCAGCCGTTTCCGTCACCCTTATTATCTCTTGCCTCAACTGAACTTGACTGCTGGTGGTAGCCCCGAATCGCAATTGCTCAAATTAGCTTGCACTGAAGGGCTGTCCCAGTCGATGTCCTTGCTTGCTTTACTGGCCGACATACTTATTGCTGCAAACCACGGTTTGGCACGTTAAACACAGATGTTTCGTTCCCAAAGGTAAGTTAAGTGACCCGAAAGTCCGACCGTCGTCGACGTCGTTTCCTCTTAGGCTTAGGGTTCAGGCTTAGGGCTTAAAATTACGCCGGGGGCGGTATTAGACTTTCGCGTGACCTAACTTACCTTTACCATTTTGTTTAAATAACAAAAATTGGCTGATGACGACAGGACTGTAAAACGAATGACAGAAGAGACTGATCTACTCACCTATACAGTCGCCAAGAAGAAGGATAAAGTGGAAAAAAGTAGTGGTTGAAGAACTCAAAAAACTCAGCAGTAAACAAATCAAATCAACAGATGAAGCGAACGCTACCTATGACGGTTCAGAAAAGAATAAATACAAAAACAAAGTCTACATATAGAGCAATACCTAAGAGAAACCATGCAACCGGTGAGGGCGATGCCCTGACATCCAACCTCGCGTCTGGCGGTGGCCGTACCGGGGCGCGGGGATAGTGTACCCCAACCATATAACAGCCACGGTCACGCACGTTTCTAAGTGCGGTTGCCTTCCCTAGCAAGTCATCACTCGGAAACTAGATTTGCATTCCTTTACTACACCTAGCCTGAGCATAAGCTTTAAGCCTAAGAAGCCTGAACTTAAGCTTGAAGTTGAGGTGGTTTCGAAAACCAACTACAGTCATACATGTAACAGGTCATCCACTGACGGGGACGTCGGGTTGGTTGGGGCCCAAATTCTAGGGGAGGGGTTGGCTACTATAAACGGCTCAAAAATCGCTATATTTGGGCTCAAATGCAGCTAAAAAGTGCTGTTTTACAGTCGATTTTAGCAAATATAGTGTTTGAAGTTCTAAAAAATTGCAAAACTTAGCTCAAACAATCTTGTTAGAAAATCGTACGGGGCTAGGAAAAATGGTCTTGGGGTCCCCGATCGGAGGGTCTGGTCTAAATCGGGTGGGAACAAACCTCCCAGACCTCCTGTTACATGTATGTCGTACGTAATGAAAGGAGTTTGGCAAGAGGGATAAAAAGATCCGGGAATCAAAGACCTCCACGTACTGTATGCGTCAGATTGTACAACTATAAGGATACAGCGTTATATCCAAGGTTCTGATGCACCTGCCATATACAACTCTATGCAACTGCATGGCACCTGTAGCTGCACCACAATATGACCACCGGCTTAAGTGCACTCACTTCACTGCTTTGCCGTAATTTTTAGGGTAGTGCAGTTGTTGTGGTTGAGTAAAAAAACTGCCACTGTATCAGCTGTGATAGTGATTTTTTGCAAGTATACCACTTTCCAAACAGTTTTCAAGAAACTCTCACTGTATGTATGTACGTTTAATAAAATGAAACGACGTTTAAACCCGAGTCAGTTTAACTAAACGAGGCCATTGTTTGTACCAAATTATGCAAATGAAATGACAGACTAGAGAATAAATTTCGCTATTGAATCGAAAGACAAACTTGACTTGACGCTCTCGGTTTCACCAGAAGTGCAAGTAGGGCAAGAAAACAGCAAAGGCGCTCCTTAGAAAGCCAAGCTCTCCTTGCCAAGTCAAGCTTAGTACTTTCTTTTAATTCTGGTTTTTTTACCTGCATGCATAGCCCACACATGAGCGCACAAAAAAGAGGCAAACTAGTGGAAAGAGTAGTAAGATACAAAAGTTCAATCGAGATCAGCTCAGCAGCATACCCATGGGCTGTATGGTACTGGTTGGGCCAGGGCGAGAAAATTTTAGCAAAATTAGCATTAAAAACGCATTTAAAAGGCATTCTGAGCGCAAAATTGACTAAAATTAACAGTTTTACATGTAGTAGTTTGAAGCGATCTGGTCTTTTTGGGCTTCTGCCAAACAAGGGCGAGAAATATTTCGAAAAATTAGCTTTCAAAAACGCATTTTAATCGCACTCTGGGCATAATATACACAGGTACAGGTATTTGTTTCTCTTATTTTTGCCTAATTTTTCTGACCTCCACCGCAAAGGGGGTGTACCCACCCTACACCGCCCTGGGTACGCTGCTGGAGAAAATAATAAATTGAGACCAACACATGTCTATTTTATGCTCAGTATGCGTTTGGAATGCGTTACTGAGGGCCAGTTTGATCAAACCAGGCTTGTTCAAACTACCAAAACTGTAATTTTCAGTCAGTTTTACGCTCTGAATACCTTCTGAGTGCGTTTTAAAGCTACGTTTTTAAAATTTTTCCCGCCTGGCTGGGCACTGGTAGGCAATTTCAAAATTTTACACCCCGCCCCTTGGCAAAATGCTGTGTTGGCCACTGATCTGATTCAGATCACTGCATTCTGGTCTTCGGTTCAGTAGGATAAGGGCTTGTCAGTGTCAGAATAGAAGTCGTGTTTCTGCGACGTGTACTCGTGCAGCTCACTGACCAGATCTGCTCACAGTTTACTGAGTCAACTGATTTTTACTTTATTCCTATTAATTTACAGTAGACCTGTCACTTGGACCAAAACCACACACATGAGCAACATAAAACTACGACCAACACAAAAGTTTAAGTTTTAAGTTTAAGTCAAAACCAACACAAAAGTTTAACTACGACCAACACAAAAGTTTTTTTGCCAAAAGTTACTATTTTGTGTTTGTTCGGGTCTAAACGTGATTTCGCTCGAAAGGGTTCGAAATTTAACGAACGCTAGCTTTTTTGCATTTAGTTAGACATGATGCTTGCTATGGTATTCGAAACATCTAGAAGTTAACTCAATTAACTCAGTAAACCATTGAGCCGTCTGAAGTCGTCTTCAACCATAGCTTCATCATCGGCGAAAGACTTCAATTTTTCGACGTAGAGTCTGGCCTGGGCGTACCAGATTTCGGACGTAATCGTACTTCGTCGGCGATTGACGGCTCTGATGGAGCTCGGGTGGGAGCGGTATTTGAGGTGGCCCTCGAGAGCAGATTCGAGACATTTCTCTATGAGGAAGACCATGAAAACAATGACAATCATAAAACAGAGCAGGCCGGCTATAAAGATAGCCGGCTGCATGGCTACGTTCTTGTTGTCACTTTCGGACACCGACATCACTTGTGTTTTTTGTACGCTGCAAACACTTTATCAACCTCTTGAGACCAAATTGGTGGTCGGCTCTGATTGCCCAGGGGGACCAGATCGATATTTCCCACTGAAATTATAGCTCTGCGCAATAATTGTCGATTGCCTTGCGGCACCTGACGACCATTCTCTTTTTTTCTAAGGTACGTCCGAATAAAAACATGCTTGTTCAAGATTAGTCTAGTGTTTGTTTAATTAACGTCAACAATTCCATCTTTTTCTTGTCAAGCAGTTACCGTATAGTGCTGTTTATAGTACCCTAGTAATATGGCACTTACGGTTTTGGTAAACTATAATTGAATCCATTTATAGTACCCGGGTCCTACAGTATATATGGCACCTACGAAATCTGCTCTATAAGAAACTAACAGTAGTATGTGAAGTTCGTTGCCCAAATTACCGAATTGATGAAAAAAAGTAGGTTATGTACATACATCAGAACCTCTATGATTGCATTATCTACTGTTTTCTTCATACAAACAAGGTTTACCATAAAAAATACTGTATTCTTCGCATGTTTTGTATTTATAACAGCTCACTTCAGAATAAAAATCTGTCTCCATTTATAGTACCCCGCGTAGGTATTTTAAGTTTCGATTTCGGTTTTCCTTTCTACCCGACGTAGCGCAGCTCAAGCAGCGTCTATTAATTCTGCGACCCATCATTGTTTATCCAGTATCTTTTGTAACAGCTACAGTACCAGTTCTTTCTCTCCACAGCACATCGTACACGTCATTTTAGAATCATTCAGATTGCTCCCGGTATATTCTCGGGCCTGCGGAAAGGAACTCTCAGAAGTACGCCTTCTTTCCTTCAGATCAGTCTGTGACTCAAAATACCTCTTCTCAGTCCTGCCTCTGATGGCCCATTCGAAGCACTTTTCAATTTGGAAAATCAAAAAGATGATAGCTAACATAAGCGAAAGAAGCAAAGCTATGAACATGTCAGCCTGCATTGGCACTATTATTTCTTCAAATGAACTCCCATAGATTGGGTGATTATTTTGCGGAAACAACTCACAAAAAGATGCAGTGCAATCTGTCCAGCAGATCAATAACGCCGCTCCACTGTAAGTTTTGTTTAGTTAGCACCGACAGAAGATGCTACCATGCAGGGCTTGGACCAAGTCGAAATATTAGCAGTCAATTAAATTGCCTCTAAACCAGCTAAACAAAGACAGCTCTGAGAGGATTGACTTGTCTGCATTCTGCTGACTAATGAAACGGAGTTGAGAGTCTTTACTAGTAGTTCTTGGATACAACACACACACACGCGCACTCACTGAATCATACACAACAACCGCACAGGAAGGAACACACAACAACACTCACAAGCTATCAAACTCTTCATCACTCCCCTTTCAACGAGTGTCGACTGGCCGCCGCTGTGCCTGACAATCGGGGAAAGTGAACTGCGGGAACTGCTCCGCCTCTGTTGACTCGGCATCTCCAGAAAACTGCTCTGTATTGACACCGTATTGACCCGATCTCTTGCGCGCCACGTTTCGGCCTTTCTGCGCCTTTGTCTTCATCTGGTGACTTGTCATGGGAGAAACGGGATCACATCTCTTGGCCAACAAACTCAAACGACCTAACATTCTTTCTGTCTGCCTTCTTCTTCTACACAACACACACACACGCGCACTCACTGAATCATACACAACAACCGCACAGGAAGGAACACACAACAACACTCACAAGCTATCAAACTCTTCACTAACTTAACAGAAAAGCCAAGCATTCAAACAGCATCGTGCAGTACCCGCTCGAAACTGCTGGTATCTCGGGGCATCACTCCAGTTCGCAAGTGCATTTCAGTTACAGATTCAGAGCTTTTCCTTCTAAGTTTGCGTTCACTCGCCAAAGCGCTCGTCAAGCACTTTTCTACGCAAAAGACCAGTGCACAACAGAAGGCACAGCCCACCGGTACTGCCAGAACGACGTACCAGTAAAGAACAGCCATATCTAACTGTAATAACATTATTGAACTGAGCTAATCACGGATTTGGTCTAATCAGTCCATCAGACATTGCTCACACTTGCACTGGTAAATTCCGCTGGGACTTCGTTTGTGGCAGGCGTCCCGACTACACTGCTTGAAGGTGCAGTAATCGCGGCATTTTTCCGTTTCTAAGCGAGCTGTAATGACGGCTTGGTTAATTTGGGCTCTAATAATTACAAGCAGACATACAGCAAGGCACTCTGACCGCCGCCTCAGTTATCTTGCACCCAGAACAGTGACACTGACTTGCTCCACTTGCCTGCACTGTGCAGTTGTGTGCGTCACAGAGCTTCTTACTGCAGGTCTCAATGCAGTTTGCTTCTCTGGCTTGCGCTGTAATTTTATAGAATCTTCTATTATTTTTAGACGTGCCTTTGCTCGCTCACCACACTTGGACGACTGAGAATTGGTGGTTTTCTCGTTCGGCTCACATTTAGTGCAAGAGCACTTGTACTGTCCACCTGGCAAAAGTGTGCAGTTGGTCTCTCGGCAGTTCTTGTTTGAGCAGAACACAGTGCACTTATTGCAGGCAGCCTGCTCACTTTTGCTCCCAGCAGCCAAGGCACAGTTTGAACATTTGCACTGGTAAATTCCATTCGGCTTTTTGCAAGACCTTTCTTCGCAGCCTTTGCAGTATTCTTCGCAGCGGCTCTGATCCGACTCAGCTGCAGAAATCGAATCAGTGGATAAACTAGTTTAATGAACAGAAAGATTTAGTGTTGGCCAAACGTGGTGATGATGTAGGTAGAAATGGTTAACTCACAGCAAACGGACTCCTCAGGTTTGATCCCACAGTTAGTGCACTTGCAGTTCCAGGAGCCATCAGCAGCTGTGGTACAACTATTGGTTCTGCAGTTTCTGCTGCTACAGTAGCCTTCACAATTTGCACACCCTTGCTTCTCAGCAGGCGGGCTTTCTCTGTTCTCATCAACAGAACACTCAGAACACTTGCAACTGAACTGACCATTCTTCTTCGTGCAGACATTGCTATTGCAGTGTTTGCAATATTGATTGCAGCGCGAAACTTGTGCTTCAGCTAAACCAGAACAGATTCAGCTATCATTTTGCTCATTTGTGGGACAACTTACGGCAAGAGTCTGGTTCCACTGAACTTCTGTCATTCTGCACAACGTTGCATTGAGTGCACTGACAATTCCAGGTGCCACTCTGGTGAGTTGTACATTTGTGTTGGAGGCAATGTTTGCTGATGCAATAGGGTTGACATTTAGAGACACAGGTGTTCTCTGGCTTAGTGGTTTCAGACTGAGCAGTGCAACTGTGGCAACGGCAGTTGTAGACGCCGTTTGGCTTTGCACAGTAGTTTGCCTGGCAGTCTCGACAGTAGTTCTTACATCTGAGCAATTCGGCAGCGTCTAAACATACCAATTAACACCACTAATCTACGTATTGGAACTTACTGCAGATTTGCGGTGCTTTATGAGAGTCTTCTATGGGACATTTTGAGCATCTGCAGTTGTAGGTGCCATTGCTGTCTTGTCGGCAAGTGTGTGATTGACAGTTCTTTCTGTTACAGTAGGACTCACAGGCTGCACAACCAATGGGAGTGGAGGTGGCTCCGCCCAATGGTCTGCAGTCCCCACATCTACAGGTATAAACTCCCTGCGGCGTCGTGCATTCACTGGTTTTGCAACTTTGACAATAGTCGTTGCAGCGTGCTAGGTCTGTTTGAGCTAAAAATTTTAGAGCGTGTCAGCGCAAAATGAATGTGTTAATCAGTGTAGAATTATGATTTCATTTTGTGTGTTGTTGCGTTTACCGTGGTTTACTAACTAATGATCAGATAAACTTTCTTCACTGCAGAAATCGATTTCGTTGGCGTGAAATTTTATAATCGTAGGTACTTGTGTGTGTGTGGATCAGAAAGTCAGCTTAAGAACTGTAACAAAACGATTCAAGTCAACTTTGAATGTGCTGAAAAAAATTTTCAGATATTTACTCTAGTGATTAGTTGTATTCCGATAAATTGGAGAAGCGTTATTCGAAGACGAATTTCAAAGCGATAAACTTACAGCAAGTTGACTCGATTTCTTGGAAGTGAACAAGAAGAATGCAAAAAGAGCAGATCAAAGATCGCAGGAGCATAACGTTTCTAGTGAGCGAAGGACACCGAAAGTCAAGAATGCGGAGGGCCCAAAGTTGATGTAAGGTGATTTCTAACCGGTTTAAGGAAACGCCGGAATCCTTTTTCCTATTGTTCAATTTGTCTTTCGCGTCTTTGCGACATTCCTCAAGGTCACATGTACGTGATAAATAAGTCAGACTGTCTGGGTTACATTGTACGTGCAAAGAATAAACGCTGAATAAATCTAACTGATTAAACTGAAATTTTGCATTTTACAGTTTTGGAGCGTTTTAGGGCTTGTAGGATTCTAATGGTTTCTTTTAGTGAAAAATGCACGCCCCGTTTCTTTTTCACAGTAACTGTCCTATTAATTTTTGATTATTTATTAAGCGACCGAATTTTCATGAAACACTGACTAAACGTTAGTTGTGTGCTATTCAGCTTTTGCTGACAAGAACTGATACTGCATTAATGAATCGCTAAGAAGATTATTCACAGTCACAACCCATTCAGCTGAACTACGCTTTAGATTCCTGTTAGCTTCGATTGTCTCGGCCTTGACTACTTCACAGAAAAAAGAATAGAAGTATACAAATGTTGCCCACTCCGTCTTTTTTCTGCCTTCACTCAAACGGTTGGTACTTACTACAATGTATTCGGATAATTTTTACCGGGTAGCAGGTGACGGAAAGCGTCTAATCCACAGTTGGAATAGTTTCAGCGAACCAAAAAGTGCTGTTGCTCTATTTTGTTTTACAGTACGGTCCAAAAAAATTAGCGAAAATAAAACGGAAATTTTATTTCAACACAGCGTACATATAATTTGCCAGATTCGTCTAAAAGTTGCCCTGAAGTTATACAACTGATACCCTTTATCAATCAGCTTTTTGCTTTTGCTTATTTTTTATTAAGACAGGCATAATTAAGACCCTTTCCCCCACTTCGTAAGTAAACATTTTGGTGTTTTCAAAGCACCATTTGCATAGTAATTGCTTGGATTCAAACTTAGTTCATGTACCGAGAACACTGAGCGCAAAATGCATGTAACAGTCTAGATTTTAATTAATAAAGACTGGAGTCGTTTATGAACTGTTTCCGGATTTGGAAAGGGCCATCTAACCATCGTTTATAACAAAGCGGTTGCGCAAAACTGTGCTCGTCGTGATTCAGAATGGCAGAAAGCCGTCCGACTTTCGACTGTTTGGCAGATTATAGTCAGCTCTTTGTCGACTTGACAAAAATATACAAGACAAGTAGGAAATTGAACAAGGCCGTGAGCGCCTACATAGAACACAACGAAAAAAACAGTTGTTCAAACAAACGAGCATATCTGCAAGAAGGCATAGTATCAGTTGGCCGCTACTGGCGACTTTTAACAAACAATGGCTTTGGCGAGCCGTTAAAGTTAAACAGTTTTGCTATGTACTTTCTAACCTCACTGCTCATACCAATCACAATGAACGGACCAGAGATGTGATTAAATGAAGCTGCCACCATAAAAATAATCCAGACAAAACTGTCTGGGGCAGCAGCAAGATTTTGTAGACAGAAAAGTGTAACAAGCAAGGTGACATTCTGAACGACCAGACTTGAACTGAGCAGCATTCCTTGAACTGCCAAACGCACTTCACTCCGACCTAAATTTTAGTTGCTTTGCTGCTAGGAAGAAACAGATATGCATAAATCCTGAGCCGACAGGGAGTACGAGTTTTGGCCTACGGGAGTACTACTATAGTCAAGCTCGGCGCCTTTTCCCGTGTTTGTACAGCCAGAGCCCAGTTGCATATGGGCGTAAATCTGCTTACCGTTAGTGCCAGGAACCAAAGCTAACTTGACTATGGAGGCGGTGTACAGAAGAATGAGGGTGAGCCCACTGACGCTCAACAGAAAAATGTCCAGCCCTATTATGGTCAGGGAAAAGGTATTGTTTGGTACATATTCAACCAGCGCTTCCGACGTTTCGTTCCACTTCCAACATACCTAAACATCATTTTGTCATTCAATTTTTTAGTACTTTTGGTTTTAGTAAAGTGCTCACCAATAATTTACAAAAAGAAACAAAAACATCTCAAGAAATTTGACAAAAAGACAGGCAAACCGCAATTATGGTGCCTACATGGGCGTAAGGGAGCCAATAACTGAACATCATGGCAAACGAAACGGCCCACTGCACCGAAATGAACGCCTTTGTGTGGACTTGTCTCCAAATCTGCATTAAAGCTTTCTATTAAACGGTTATGATTTTCAAACCTACGTATTTGTGAGTTAGAGGAAACATGTAGACGATAAACCTGTTCAATGCAATCGCAACCAACATGATTTCATTTCCGACTGCAACTTTGCAGTGTCAGCAATTAATTGAAAAGCACTTGCCTTACCAGCACTGGAGCTCAAGAAGCTGGCAAAGATGGTCGGTGCCAGAACCGGCACCCAGATGGACAACTGTTTAGGTAGAAAACACGCTGTTACGTAGCCGATACCGCAAGATATTGAGGCAATGAGGTCGTTTAGACACAACGAAACCAACATTCGGAAGAAAGGTAGAGTAAAGGGGTCTTGTTTTCGGTAGCGAACCAAAACCACAATTAAGAGAAGATGTAGCGGAACTGTGGAGAGCAAGCCAGTTCCGCAAGCACCCATAACTGCGTGAACTGCTGGCGGATATTCCACTTTGTTCATTATGCTCACAAACTCAAATCATCTGATAGTCCTATTCTGCACCGAACCGAGTCAGTGGCTACGTGTATAAGTTTGAGATCAGAAGGCACAGATACCGACAGCTAATTAGTTAGCAGTAAAAACACCCGGCCATCTATTATCTTTAATTATCACGGTTTGATGATGGTTTGCAGAGACTGGCCAGTTTACTCGGCTCTCAGAAAGAATGTGTAAACAATGTCCTAGAAAATCAATTAAGTCAAAACACAAGTCACAAAAATTCTACTGTAAGTTGGTGAATATTCAGGAGAAACTGTGGTTAATGGTATTCAGCATCACGTGACAAAACAGAATACAACAAAGCACAATCAAACACAAGATAAGTAACTTGACCAACACAACATAGCATACAACTCACATGGAAATAATCAATACCGTATCTACAAAATTTGCACAATGAATAATAATACTAGGTATACAAGAAATCAGACTTAAATTCAGAACTGACAAAACTTTGAAACGTATCAATAAAAAGGTAGGTAAATTGCTTGTTTAGTAGACAACTACATACAGCAAGAATTAGAAAAACTAACATTTAGAATCTATTTTCCACTTTGCCGTCATTATTGATCCGATTCGGCTTTACAGGCTTTTTGCGATTTGTCGATGCACTCACCACTTTCTTACAAGTCAGTGCGGAAAGCATGTGCGATCTGACATAAGAGCTGGTCAACAGAAACAAATAGGGATTAACCCAGGCCAAAACGTCCATCAAGATCAAATAAATCTGCACAGCCCGCAAGTAACTCTCAAAATCAATAGCATTTGACATTGAATTACTGTAATAGAGATTGACCGCCAATAAAACGAACAAGACAAAGCCTGTAAAAGCCAGCTTAATGTCGGCGAACTTGGAACCACTGCTCTGCTCTGCCCCTATGCCTGTGGCAATGCTTCTGATGGTGGCCCGCAGCGACCAGCAGATCACCGAGTAGCAGACTGTGCAGACGATCAGAACCAGCAGCACCAGCGCCACTTCCAGCTTGAAGTAGAAGACCTGAAACTCTCTCTGCTTACTGCGCAACTCACTCTAACCCCACCTGCCAATCGAAGTCATTCCAGACTACTGCGAACTCTGTGCTGCTGTTTCCGACTGTAGTCTGTTCCAGGCCCACATACGTGAAGCTCAGTGTCATCATTGGGATGCAGAGCACAAACGGCAGCACGAAAATGCTTGCCATGCTCAGTTTGGTCCGTCTGCCAGTCCATATCTAGAATTTGTTTGTCTATTTGCAAATCTTAACCGAATCTGAGATAGCTTGACATAACCAAGCTGGATTCAGGTGAGCTAACATGATTGTGTTGTAGAGCTGACCAATCAACTGGTACTTACCAGGTCGTGTCTATCGCTGAGCACCAGAGCTGTGAAGCGGTTCAGGGCCATCAGACCAATAGCGATGTACTGCGCAAAGCAGCAGACCCCCGTGCCGGGGATGAAGAACTGTGCCCAGCCTGTTGGCGAGAGTCTGAGAAGATCTCGCACATGCAACCAGTCGTAAATGGGAAATTTTAACAGAATCCAGTTATTCAACAGCGCGTAAATGTCTACGCAGCCGACACAGAAGGTGATTCTAAAGAAAGATGCGTTGAAAGGCTCTTCGTTACGGTACTTGACAAGCGTGAACAGAAACAGACTGTACAGCGGCACAGAGACCAGCCAGAACACAAACAGAACTGCGTCAACAGTGCTGAACATGCCAGCAGAACCTACTGAATGCTTCTCAAACTGAACTGCTTCTGTTGCGCTCAGTTGCCAACCGGTTGCCAATCAAGTTTCTTCATGCAATAAGATAGAATTAGGGAAATTGAAAACTTCTTACGATCTTGCTTCAACGATAATTGATTAATTTTCGTGCTACATTGAACATCAGCATTGCCGTTTCAAGAATAATAGTGTTAAAGATACACAGAATACAGTAGCTCATTCATTCGTACATACAAACCGTATCTTACAGCCATACATGGGCAAGCAAAATGAGTTGAGTGTAGTCAAACTCTGAAAATTTCGGGGTGGACCTAGTTGTTGCGGCCAGGTTTGTGTGTAGGTAGGGTCAGGAACAAAAGTCGGCTTCAGGTGGGTCGGTGGGGTCTTTTCGGGGGTCGAGACCAAGTTGACTTTTCGGGGGTCGAGCCCAAACCCCACCCACAGACCCCCGGCCTATGTATGGTTAGCCTCTAGTAGTGTCTAAGAAAGCCACATTATAAAGTTAGAAACCTAAGAGCATACTGTAGTGCCAATGCCAAAAAGGGTGTTTGTGAAATTTCTGAATGTTTCTAAGATTACGCATTACTCATACGCAAAATACGCACTACGTATATAGTTTTTGCTATGCCTATAAGCAAACTGTTATACATGGCTATAATCCCTTGACTGAAATGTATGTGGACAAAATTAAAGCGGTTGCTAATTTCTACAGAAGAAAGCAGTTTTGAAGTGTTTTCTAACCTCTTGAGAGTAGAACAACAACAAATAAGGATTGATTACAGTGAAAACGCTGTAGAAAAACCAGGCGACAGCGTAGAAGCGTGGGTGAATGAATATAGCCAGCATATAGGAAAATTCAGTCAGCTCATAACCGCAGGCCACTATGCCCCCTATGCAGGCCATGCTGTGTTCCTTCCTCTCTTCCTTCAACTGTTTCTTGGCTCGAGCAGTGGTCGGCTTTGGTGCGTGTCTTCTGGCCCGAACGATGGCAATGCTGATCAGAGCATACAAGATCACCAGCGATGGCACGATCACCAGCTGTTCCACCATAAAGCCCACACCGTGGTACACCAGCGACGCCTGTAAACCTTAAGGTGGGTTCACATAGTCGGTCGGCGTCGGCAACGCCATCGGCAAAATATCGGGGCCGAGCGTCGGTATAGCGGGGGAGAAAAACTGGGTTAAAACGCAATTCACATAGTCTCTTGTCGGCATCTGGAACCGGCCAGCCTACCTGATAATTACGGTATATTGACGGTCCAAAAATCTAGTGAGCACAGGCATTTGAGTCATTTGCGCTGTACCGGTGACAGAATGGGCCATTCTATGAGCTCTAACGCAGGCGTAAAGCTGAGGCAGTGTTGTGTATTTATCTACGGAGACATCTTTGCGAAATTTTTCTGAATGGAAAAGCCCAAGTTTGATTTCGGTGCTTTTGGCTCAGAGGGTGACAGCTCGATTTTCGCCTCTCGATTTCACAGAGAGCGCAGAGAAAAGTAATATGCATGCAGTGACTATCTGCTTTTTGCTTAAAACGGTTTATCTACAGCTGCTCAAGTGTTCTGGTTAGCAGTGCCGCTGTGTGATTAGCGCCTGTCCATCCCCGACCGACCGCGCCTGTGTGAACCGGTCGCGTGCTCAGCGCACTGTTTAACATGCATTTCGCGAGAAAGTCAGCTTAGGTGACGAAGAGAGGGGGCAAGGGGGTTCATCTCACCGATCCGGCTAAAATTTTATGAGCACAAACTAGACCACGAACGATGACCTTCGGCGCATATTAGAAGAAAAACACCCCCCTTGAACCGGAGCTACACCCCCTCAAAGTTGGCTCGCCAGCCGGTTTTTGGCCAATTTTTGGACCTCTAACGACCCAAATTCAAACGTGTGCCGTTTGCGCATTTCTAAACCGACAGCTTTCGCATGCGCACCAATCGACAGCTACTTCAAAATACTTTAAATCCCCCACTCAACTTTTTCCGTATCGTACCTGGTTAGCGAGTTATTTTCCGAAATGTACCAAAAATTGCGAAAATTCACCCTCCATTTTTTGCAAATATTCGCCCCATAACTCCGGCCACAGAAGCGTGGGCCACCTGGAACTTTCTTCAAAGTTAGCTCATAACTGGCCAAACATAATCCACACAAATTGGTCAAAATCCAAGGGGTGTTGCAGGGGGGGGGGGTTTGGCCCCCTCAAAGGTTTCCGGAAAAAAATTTTTTGCTGGAAATTAATTTTAAAGTAGTCTATCTGATGCAGTTTAATGAGCTGATTACGAATCTGAGCTCCGTTTGGCTAGGCCCGGCCTGGATCGGGAGATATGCAAGTCCAAAGTTCCGAAAATCAATGCCCCCTGGTGAGCATATCTTTTGATGGCTAGCCTAAACCGAGTCACAGGGCAGTTTTCTAGACCTATTTTAGCCTGCTGAGTTCAAAACTAACTTCATTTTTTCGCTACGGCCTCCCGTTCGCGAGTTATGGCCAGTTGAAAATCACTACTACAAAAATGTGCAATTTTGGTGGTGCGCAAAAAAATCATTTTTTTATCCAGGCCCAAAATTTGATTTCTAACCAGCTCACCGGATGTACTTTTGCCCACTGATTCCAAAAATGACTTCAGTTTTGCTCTAGGAGGTCC
This sequence comes from Sabatieria punctata, assembly GCA_030248155.1. Taxonomy (NCBI): domain Eukaryota; kingdom Metazoa; phylum Nematoda; class Chromadorea; order Araeolaimida; family Comesomatidae; genus Sabatieria; species Sabatieria punctata. Next base: position 209,909 of record JASANB010004147.1, read on the forward strand.
GGTTCCTGAGATATGGCCGTTCAAAGTTTCGCGGCAAATCTGCACTTACAGCTCTCACTCTGTTTTGACCTTCAAAATGGACCTGCGTCGATTAGAGCAGACATGGGCAAAGGGGGGGCAGGCTCTGACCTACCCCTCCCCCCCTCAGCCGGCCGCTACCCCCCTCAGGAATTTTTTGGAAGAATTTTGTATAGAAAATTATGATAAAAATATGCCTGGATTAGGTGTAAATGAGCTCAGAATAGCTTGTTTTAGCTTATTTTAACCAAAAATAAGCCAAAAAACCTTGATTTTAGCCAAAAATCGGACTTTTTGGCTTACCACCCCCTCAGCCCCCCCTCACCCGCTCCTACCCCCCCTCCGCCCCCCCTCAGGAATTGAAAATTCTACCCCCCCCCCCCTCAGCCGAAATGCTAGCCCATGTCTGGATTAGAGCCGCTATTATTGCTTTCGCTCTGTTCTACTAGATGTAGATTTCTTCGCTACATCCGAAAAGGACCCATTTTTTACTGTATGACATCTCGTTCAAGAGATATGACTGTTCAACTTCAAGCGGCAAATTCATACCTAAATCGGCTATGACCTGCTAGCGGGCTGTCTCCATTAGTACCGCGTGTGGTCTTTGTAAGGCTGTCATGTTAGATAGATTTTCATGCTTTGTGTTATTTTCAGCTCGCATTTGCTGTTCCACCTCATCTTAAGTATATTTCTGTCTGACCTACCGAATCCGCCCCACAAGCTGTCCAAAGACTTGCCTGTTACGAGCAGGAGATGGAGTTCAGTGATAAGCACAATAAATCCTCCCCACAAGCCTGTCATGAGTGGAACAAAATTCAAAGAAAGCACAATGAATCCACCCCACAAGCTGTCTGAAGACTTGCCTGTTATGAGTGGAACAAAATTCAAAGAAAGCACAATGAATCCGCCCCACAAGCTGTCCAAAGATTTGCCTGTTACAAGCAGGAGATGGAGTTCAGTGATAAGCACAATAAATCCTCCCCACAAGCTGTTCGAAGACTTGCCTGTCATGAGTGGAACAAAATTCAAAGAAAGCACAATGAATCCACCCCACAAGCTGTCTGAAGACTTGCCTGTTATGAGTGGAACAAAATTCAAAGAAAGCACAATGAATCCACCCCACAAGCTGTCTGAAGACTGGCCTGTTATGAGTAGAGATGAAAAAAGCATAAAAACCTTCAAGTTCCTCTGTATTAGTCATCTCTACCAATTCCCAAAAACTGCGTTTTGGGCCATAGCCACAACTAGTTGCAGTTACTGTACTCTGTATCGTTCTGCTGTAGGCATAGGGTCTCCAATGTGCAAACATTTTTTCCACAGAAATTTGCCACTTCATCTTTGCCACATGGTCTGCCACATATTTCTTGTGCTTCATGTGTTTTCATGTTAGGCCCATAGAGACAGTCACCATACTGCTCATACAGGAGGTCTGACAACAGCTCTAGATCAGCGCCCACCAAGTCGTTGTGCAACTCCCTAGCCCTTTGCCTCATCTGAGTGAACGTTGTGCGTCAGACACGTTCCTCAAACACATCTGACTCGGAATCCAGATCTTCAGGTTGCTCCTTTGCAGTTGTCTCAACCAATTCCAAAACTGCGTTTGGGCCATAACTACTGTTCTCTCAACCAGACCAGGTGTTGGGCGATCGATCTATTCTTGTAGGCTCTTGGAGGCGATTTTTGCTGTTCTTTCCGGTATCGTTCAGCATAGACAGTTGGATTTTGTTTGAACTTCCTCACCAACTTGGCACTGAACACCTTTGCAGTTCGATGATCGAGGATGAGATCTGGTTTCAGGTGATGCGGACCGATTAGAAAGTAGGGATTGTCTTTGTTGAAATGAAAACCTAACAATGAACTCGAACCTTCATCAGCACTGTAAGCACTGTGAACCCACCAGTCAAGTTTACTCCGAGATGGATTTGCGCCACTGCATTTCTTTAAACAAGCGAATGGGGCTTTGGGCAGAAGGGTGTGATAGCCAATATCTGGAGATCCTGCAACTCTGGTCCACGATCTGCTGTTGAATGCCTCTCGAACAAACAAGCTTCTGTGTATTTCAACTCGATGAATTCAGCTGTCCTGCCTCGCACGACACTATTGACCTCGTTTGTTACAACCTGCGACTCAGCCACAGCTGCCCAGTGAGCAAGCAACAGGGGCGCCGCAGACTTCTGAAAACCAGTATATGTAGCAAGCAGTGTGAAAACAAAGTAAATTAACAAACAGCTACAGTAATACAGCAGCAGAAACACGGATAAGCTTACCATTTTTTGCTCTGGCTAAAATGCTGTAGCTGAGGGGCGGTAGGTCGTACGACCTGGCCTTGGCTTCTCCTGCTGCAGTACTGGGGCAGGGGAACAGAGATTGAACACATGGTGCTCACATCAATTATGCAGCGCCAACAAAGGCGTTCCAATCAGAAAACAAGCAATTTCCCTGGAGGGGCAGTGGAGCGGAGATTGGTATACGTAGGTCATAGCCGATTTAGGTATGAATTTGCCGCAAAAGTTTGAACGGTCATATCTCTTGAAGGAGATGTCGTACAGTAAAAATGGGTCATTTTCGGATGTAGCGAAGAAATCTACATCTAGTAGAACATAGCCAAAGCAATAATAGCGGCTCTAATCGGCGCAGTCCATTTTGAAGGTTAAAACAGAGTGAGAGCTGTAAGTGCAGATTTGCCGCGAAACTTTAAACGGCATATTTCGGGAAGCCGACCTCCAATAGCAAAACTGAAGTCATTTCTGGAATCAGTGGGCAAAAGTACATCCGGTGAGCTGGTTGGAAATAAAATTTTGGGTCTGGATAAAAAAAATGATTTTTTGCGCACCACCAAAATTGCACTTTTTTGTAGTAGTGATTTTCAACTGGCCATAACTCGCGAACGGGGGGCCGTAGCGAAAAAATGAAGTTAGTTTTAAACTCAGCAGGCTAAAATAGGTCTAGAAAACTGCCCTGTGACTCGGTTTAGGCTAGCCATCAAAAGATATGCTCACCAGGGGGCATTGATTTTCGGAACTTTGGACTTGCATATCTCCCGATCCAGGCCGGGCCTAGCCAAACGGAGCTCAGATTCGTAATCAGCTCATTAAACTGCATCAGATAGACTACTTTAAAATTAATTTTCAGCAAAAAAATTTTTTCCGGAAACCTTTGAGGGGGCCAAACCCCCCCTGCAACACCCCTTGGATTTTGACCAATTTGTGTGGATTATGTTTGGCCAGTTATGAGCTAACTTTGAAGAAAGTTCCAGGTGGCCCACGCTTCTGTGGCCGCAGTTATGGGCGAATATTTGCAAAAAATGGAGGGTGAATTTTCGCAATTTTTGGTACATTTCGGAAAATAACTCGCTAACCAGGTACGATACGGAAAAAGTTGAGTGGGGGATTTAAAGTATTTTGAAATAGCTATCGATTGGTGCGCATGCGAAAGCTGTCGGTTTAGAAATGCGCAAACGGCACACGTTTGAATTTGGGTCGTTAGAGGTCCAAAAATTGGCCAAAAAACGGCTGGCGAGCCAACTTTGAGGGGGTGTAGCTCCGGTTCTAGGGGTGTGTTTTTCTTCTAAAATGCGCCGAAGGTCATCGTTCGTGGTCTAGTTTATGCTCAGAAAATTTTAGCCGGATCGGTGAGATGAACCCCCTTGCCCCCCGTAAGCTGACTTTCTCGCGAAATGCATGTTAATCGGTCGGGAACGCTTGGCGGCCATAAAAGGTTGTAAATCGCGTCGTGGCGATTTGGGATTTGGGCAAATCATCGGCGTCTTTAGCCGTCTGGAACGGCTCCAGACGCACTACAGACTATGTGAACTGCTGCACGCTTATGTGTGTACTCAAATTGGGGTCGATTTCCCGAGTTGCCGCGTTGCCGACGCCGACCGACTATGTGAACCCACCTTTAGACTCCCCACTGCATACATGCAATTGAGACCACACTCCCGAACGAACCCACCCCTTTTTATCCAATTTCAATTCTCTCGAAAGTCCGGAAAAGTTGTTTGGATATTTGTAGTACAGAACAGACTAAGCTAGGTTTCCCTGACGAATTGCGATTGAAGCAGCGTGCATTTCACTTATGCATGACGCACTGTTGCTCCGATTTTGATACATCGACACTACCCCCCCACCAATTTGGTAGTACCAGCTTCTGTTCAGCATTATGATCAAGTTTTAAGCTTCGACATTGATTGGGGATTAGGCTTAGGATGAACTTAAACGTACTTTTAGGACCTATCTTAGCCTCAACTTAATCAGTTAGGTTTTCGTTAATGCGCGGGGATAGTGTCCCACAATTGCCACTCTTTAGGGATAAACAGCAGCGCCGCTACGCCACTTCCATTCCATCTCTGAAAAGTGGCTACCGTAGTAGATAGATGTTTTCGTGTTGTAAAACCAAAGACTATGTCGAGTGCGGTAGCTAGAAACGAACGGATCTAAGAGAATGGAAAATTATTGAACAAAGCAGAAACCGAGTGTATATAAGTACTATTGTAAGTGGTGTTTGGAAGGTAAAGACCTACGGTAGAGTTGGGTTGTAAGTTGGTGTTGAGATGAGTGTCGTAGAAGGACCAGCCAGAGGGTAGTAGCATCGGCAGACTGTACAGCCCTGGAGCCACCCACATCACCACTACAGCCACTTGCATCTTTCTTTCCCAAAACTATAAAAACCTTTTTCTCTTTGATAGTATATGGATGATTCCACCACATTCGGGCATTGTGGGGGTGGTACCAAAGGTACAGCCCATGTGCGCTTAGCTTGTAATCTCTGAACGCCACTATGTCTTTGTTCATCTGGTGGGGCATTACAATTTGAACTAGGTTTTATTACATCGACGCGAAAACAAGGCAACGGTAAGCTACATAAACTACGCCGCCAATCTAAAGCAGCGCTCAACGCTGGAGGGAAACTAAAGACAAGCAAAAGAGAAAAATCTTTTCTATCCGATTCAATCAGAGGGATCGAGCCGGTTGAGGAAGGAATTGTTTGTTACATTCGCACTCATAGTCGTTACACATAGTAAAAAAAGTCATTTTGTGCGTGGAAGGGATTAGGTAATAGGAGCAGCTGCTAAGCTTCATTGGATTCCTAAGGTAATGCCGCGCATTCCAAAAATACGCATTCTGCTTGTTCTTTTGCATTTATTATCTTCGCCATCTTTGTCGTTTATTTTTTCTTCCGAAAAAACAATGGCGGAAAATAGCGCGGCTATTCTTAATTTCGCGAAGACCGGCCTCAGCGTGTTTGATACGGTAGCTCATGTTCTTCTAATTTGAAATGGATTTGGATTCAAACGGCTCTCTTTTCCGAGATTACAAGCGTAAGTAGAATGCGCTTCACCTCTAGTCTTGGCCGTGATAGTGTACATGGCCTTGGCCACGGTGAATGAGTTGAGCCATAATGGTACCAAAACCACAAGGCGCCATGGTACCGGTATACAGCGTTTAGTTCCCGACCGAACTACATTCTGTTTATTTTTTGAATGAAATTACTTACTTGAAAGAAAGAAAGAAAGAAAGAAAGAAAGAAAGAAAGAAAGAAAGAAAGAAAGAAAGAAAGAAAGAAAGAAAGAAAGAAAGAAAGAAAGAAAGAAAGAAAGAAAGAAAGAAAGAAAGAAAGAAAGAAAGAAAGAAAGAAAGAAAGAAAGAAAGAAAGAAAGAAAGAAAGAAAGAAAGAAAGAAAGAAAGAAAGAAAGAAAGAAAGAAAGAAAGAAAGAAAGAAAGAAAGAAAGAAAGAAAGAAAGAAAGAAAGTGTTAAGTCGTAATCATCAAGAGCTTTACGAAAGTTGCGTGCGTACTTACATGCACCTCCCTAATTTTTGTCTGAACCAACACGATAGTTTGGCTGCAGTGTGCACTTTTTGTGAGCGGATGATTCAGATCTGGAGTCTAGCTGGGCTACACAGCGATTATTGAGGAATGAAAAGTAGCTCACGGTGTAGTGTCGGAAAGGGAAGAGAACTGCAGTAAGTCGGTTGAGGGCAGCCACCAAGTTGGCTATGGTCTGGGCGTAGAAGAGCCAGTTGATGCAGATCTGTTCCACAGTGGCCACCACCACACTGTGTCTTACATGCTGGTAGGCGAGAACTTTTACCATCTTGAAGGTGAAGTGGACGGCCAAACTGGACAGGTCGACCACCCCCAGCCAGGTGATCAGTAGAAAAAAGCTGCTCTTCAGTTTGTCACGGTGCTTAACCAGTACGTACATGACCATCACGTATAGAGCAAAGCTGATGCCCAAAAAGAGGGCCCAAACAAAATGGTACACCACCTCCAAACTCATACTTGCTTGAACTGACCACCGCTCACGTACGTACGTACGTCCGGTTCTTTGTTGACGCAGATCTCCTCTGTCTGATTAGACCATGAAGTGAAGTTATTAAGCATTGGCCAATTAGCGACTGTTATTAGACGGTCGGCTCAGGTTTTAATTTGTCATGCTAATTGGGAGAATAGGAAAAACGCTTTTCTGTGAAGAACCGATCAAGGGACCCATCATTCGATACCGTTCAGCGTTGTTGTATTTTTATCACAATACGTATGTTGACGTATCGTGATCGTGAAACATAATTCAGGTTTCTAATTTACTTGCTTGATTTATTTCACAGCTCTTGCTGTTAATCGCTCATTTACCGGTGTGAATAACACAACCCATTTTGCAGGACATGCGATCCCAATTAGTAGAGAATAAAGTAAACCCCTGGTAGGGGTCCAATGTCTATATTACAGTCAGGCACTTAACGCCGTTTATGGCACCGAAACCATATAAGGTGCCGGTACCGCATATGGTACCGGTACCTTAGGTAGTGGTACCATATATGGTAACGTCACCATATATGGTACCGGTACCATATGGTACCCCCACCTTCGGGGCCTGTGCTGGTACCATATAAGGTACCGGTACCATGTACTGTATGGTGCCGGTCCGGGTACGTGGTGGTACCATATATGGTAGCCCCACCTTCGCGTTGTTACCGGTACCGGTACCATATGTGGTACCACTCTGTTCAGATTTGGTACCATATATGGTAGTGGTACCATATATGGTACCACTACCTTAGGTACCGGCACCTTATATGGTGTCGGTACCATAAACGGCGTTAAGTGCCTGACTGTATTAAGTCACCGTTTCCTTCCCTTCCGGTCGATTTGACTCACTGCAGCAGTGACAAATATTGCTCCTAGTGCGTGCTCTTTAGCTAGGAGCCGTATTATTCAGTGCGGGCGATAAAAAATAATCTTTAATCCATTATTGATTGCGGTTTGGTGAGTGCAATACGTAGTCAGTCAACCATGCAGCAGTACTTGTTCGTGAGCACTGCTATCTTCTCCGCTTTCATCACCTCAACCGGGCTCGTCGCTCAGCTACTATTGATGGCGACTATTTTCTACGGATGCAGTTGGAAAGATAACTCCGGGCTTCTGTTGATAGCCAGTCTGGCTGTGTCCGACTTTCTGGGCTGTCTGGGTTGGTTGTTCGGTTCGCTCTTCTCTCTTATCAAGCCGACTGCTGATTGGCTGCCGGGCACTCTTGCTGTCATGATAAGCATTTCTTGGAGTTCTTTCTGTCTACACCTACTGGCCATGTCCACGCAGCGTTTTGTGGCTGTCTGGTTGTCGGCCCGTTTCGGTCTTTTGTGCAGTGGACAAAGAACAAAGTTCTGCATCGGTTGTATTTGGGTGGCCAGTTTTCTAGTCCAAATTCCCTACATAACTTTCTGCTGTCCCGTCTATTTTGACTTTTACAAAATGGCCAGCACCTTTGATTACAACAACTCGGCAGTACAGTATCCGATAATGCACGGTACTGTATTCTCGTCCGTTTCCACCTGCTATTCCTTCTTCCTTTACACACTGATTGCCTGGCGCGTTTGGGTGCACACAGCCGCTTTCAGCCAATCAACGATCGATTTGAGCCTCTGCTGGCAGTTCTTTGTTATCCTGGCAATCCACGTCACTTCTAACGTTCTCTTTCAGTACATACCCAAGTTCTTCTCTACCAACTCTCCTTGGTACTGATTGCCTGGCGCGTTTGGGTGCACACAGCCGCTTTCAGCCAATCAACGATCGATTTGAGCCTCTGCTGGCAGTTCTTTGTTATCCTGGCAATCCACGTCACTTCTAACGTTCTCTTTCAGTACATACCCAAGTTCTATCTGGTTCCGATTTCTTGCACAATTAACTTCTCCGTTAACCCGATCGTCTATTACGTCTGGAACCGACAACTCAAGTTGGCGTTTATGGCCAAAATTCTCGGCCAAAATCAGAGACCTAATTCCGCCGCAGCCGTGAATCTGGAACAAAGGGTATGCACTGTCAGCACAGGCTTAGTGGACGACAATGCGCAGTCGGCTGAAAATGTCGATTTGTGAATGTAGAAGTTTTGTGTGTACCTATCCTTTCTTTGTATCAAATGCACTCTAGTGGCTACTATGTAGTCTGCCGCCACTTTCATATTGGGATTGACACAAAATCTGAGGGTAATTTTACTTTGTGCGGGGTCTAACTTGGAAAATGTACAGCACAAAACGAGTACAAAACGGCCATAGATTGCAAAATGATTGTCTGGTAAAGTTTTTCTCTCCTTTTTTGCTGTATATATTCGTTCATCTGGGCTCGGTCCAAGCTACCTGTTGGCACTTCAAGTCAGGAGGCGGAATCCCCTATAACACTTTTTATTCAAGTACTGTTATTGTTTAATTCATCGGTCTAAACAGGGAACAAGACTGTCTGTCTGTACCGATGTGCCCTTCTGATCTGATGGCACAGTGCCCGAGCTCATCACTCGATACACTACGTATACTTGACATATACGTATTACATCTGTGAAGAAATTAAGACGGATTTCAGCCGTAAAGCTTCAATTAAGACACATGACGTATACGTATTACTTTACATATCACATATACGTATTGCTCTACCAATCTAAGCTAAAAGTTAATGATTTCTGAGCCAGTTTAGTAATTGAATTCTCAGGTCGGTGCCGGGTAGGGGATAATGGGGTTTGACCTTTTGACTTTTCTATCCCTTGAGCACATGGGCATATGGCTGTCTGTAGCTATAGTTTCTTTACACAACTGAGCAAATGTTGCACTGCCATTTACTTTCGATGCAATCGCAGCGAGCCGATACAATTTTTTTTCTTCGAAAACTTGGCTGGATACAATTTACCTACCTCCGTCCCCTGAACTTTGGGTCTTGCACTCGGAGCGCGCTGCGTTGTACCTTTGTACTTCTAAAACAAACCGACGTTTATATTTATAAAAGGGCAAAAAACTACTCAAACATTGCCTTTACACGACCTTCATTGCCGTCAACTTGTTGAGAGACCCACATGCGCAAGTCTTCAGGCATGTGTTTGCAATGAAGCAGTGCAACGACGCCTTTTCTTATGTCTTTCTGTCGCAGAGGGTAGATGAACACATTGGCCAGCGGGTTCAGGTTGCTCACGATCCAAGCCATCATGTTGTTGATGCCCAGTGCTTGCAGACGGTAACCCAGATGATACGGTATCACGTTGAAAGCCACCGTGCACGCCGAACTGATGGCTTTAACAAGCATTACTGATAATAATAGAACAAAACAACAGATCAAACCAATTGTAATAGTGAGTCGACGTTGCAGCAGCAGCTCTGTTTTCAGCGCCTCCCCGGTCAAACTGGGACTCACACTATTCTGTTTGCGTCTGTAGAGCATCAGAACCACTCCGTACAAAACAGCACTGCACAGTGCCGCTGTGGGCGGTGTATAGCGATAGTAGAACGCGTAGAGAGGATAGGTCTGGTCCCAGACGCTGGCTATTCCGTTGCAGATGTACTTGTGAGGGCGAACCTTGCTCTGACGGTGTAGGAAAGTGAGCAGCCAGCCCAGTGTTGCCTGACCGAAACAGATGCCGTAGCAAAGGACGATCATTAGGTAAGCGTATCCATGGCCCAACCCGATGTACTGTAGTGGCTGAGCGATGGCTAGCAGTCGGTCCAACGATACCACCAGTAACATGAGTCCCGCTGATGCGTCGCTCCACAACCAGACCAGATTATGGGGAGTGTTTATGCAGTCCCAACTGGTACGTTTCAACCACAATTGCTCGAAGTTGGCTTGCCATGTTAGGATAATGCGGTATGCGCCTGAACTGGTACACTCAACTCATTCCTTTCTCAGTCAGTCAACTGTCCTCTGAATACATCAATTCAAGCATTACCATTGTATAAAAGCATGTTTCCTTCTGGTCTTACTCTACGCACTAATGTTGACAACTTACTGGCGTAAAATAGTAAATTGAATGAGTGAGTTAAAAAGTTGGTTTGCTTACCAGCTAGTACATAAGCAAGCTGATTAGAGCCGTCGGCAAAGGTCTGCGCTGCTAATATCAAGAACTCCTTCCTTGATCTCAGAGCTGGATAGTACAAGATGGCAGAAGTGATGAAGAGGTTGAGAGAGCCCGTCAGAGTGCCTTGACACACGTAGGTCACGTACCAGCCCAGACTTTGCCAGCGACTCGCCTCACTCAGAGTCTCGTTAGCCATTAGTCCTGCCATCTATGTATGCAAAAGCAGCACCTACTAGCTAGATTTGCATTAGTTCTCAGCTCACCTTCACCTGACGCCCAGAATGCTGTCTTCCCTTGAAGCAAGCTAGAATTAATTGCTATATGCATAAATCAGCTGCATCTGACATCTGTGCTAAGTTATTGCTTTCGCTGACGTATCATACCGATTGATATCACTTGACTCGGGTGTGGCTAAGCCATAACAATCTCAGTGTCTGTTTTGCTTTGATCATTGTTAGGGGAGAGATGAAATTACTGTTGTGTGTGAGGTTAGTGAGTGTGTTTTGGAGAGGCTCTGCACTGATGTGTGTCAACTACAAGGTGTACAGTGGACGCTGGACAGTGAGACCGTGGACTCGCTTGTCCCAGGTAGACTGTGGCAGCAACAGCAACTACTGTGTCAACATCCTCATCCAAACCACCGGCTACAAACACCAGATCTTTCCAAGTCAATAGCTGGGCTGCGAGAATCACTTGTCCGACATCACCAAACACGACAACAATCTGTCCCTGGACAAAGAGTGCAAGTCGCAGGCTGGCCAGTGTTTCCCCGCCCAGCTACGAAACGGAACCAAGTCTATACCAGAGGTCACCGCTCAAATAAAATAAGTTAAGTACTGATGTCTGTGCTGTGCTCTTAGTGACGCTGTTGTTGCAGGTAAAAGTATGTTGTTGTGGAGAGTTTTCTTACTGTAACTGTGATCTCCTACTGGTGTTTGTAAGCATCTTTTGCCCAACGCTTCCAGTGGCAAGTTTAATTAATCGTAAATCTAATTGCAGCCGTTAGCGGGTGGGCTAATAGAAGCGCTATGGTGCAATTATAAATATAGCTCTTTCTTTAGCTTTGAATTCGCGCCACGGATTCAAAGCTAAGGAAAGAACTATATTTATAATTGCACCATAATCCAGTTCAGTGTGGGAGTGTGCTGGATCGGAAAACGGACACTGAAACTAGAGTCTTGGCCAATCGGCCCAAGCGGTCCTTGGATCGTGGTTGCTCTCTGTCCCGAGTAGTACTTCCCCTGTGGATACATACGGTGTTGCATGTAAGGACCAACTGACACTAACAGGAGCAGAGAAGACACAGAGGAAAGTCTGCATACCGAATGTACCTCAGGGCCATCTCGGCTGTCACAAAGGAGAGCGTGGCCACACTTCCTACTACCGCTGCCTGTGTACAGGGATTTTTTGTAACAGATGCAGCTGCAGCAGAACAACTGCAGCTCTCTCTTTAACGAAGCCAAGCGGGCATACTTCAAAGCCAAATTCGATGAATCCAAATCAAACTCGCAGAAACTGTGGCAAACAGTGCACACCATCCTACCGAACAAAGCAGCCAACGCATTATCTGTGAGTGTGTTAGAAAATCGGATGCGAGCTTCTTCATTTAACCATTACTTCGCACAGATTGGCCAGAAAACGGCAGAAGCGGTGGCCAACAATGAGCCTATTGATTCCGATCAAGTGGCAGCTGCAGTAAGACCAACTGAAGAGAAATTTGTATTCAGACAAATCACTCGTTCGTTCCGAATTCAACAAAGTGATGAACTCACTCCCAAAATTCAAGGCACCTGGTCGAGATGGTGTAAATGGGTTTGTGCTGCATTTGGCAATGCCGGTGATTGGAGATTTGCTGTACCAAATCGACAGTCTATCCCTGGAAGTTGGCACTTTCCCCACTGCTTGGAAGCATTCTGTTGTAATGCCTGTTTACAAGTCTGACGCCATTGACAAACCGGAAACTACCGCCCAATCTCAAGCCTCTGTTTGGAAAGGGTCTGGAGCGGTTTGTCTACAACCAATTGTACAACCATCTTGACAAAGACCTCAGTACTCAACAGTTTGGCTTCCGGCGTGGTCAATTTACAGAACGAGCACTGCTGCAAATCAGCAATTCGATCCAGACAGCCATGCATCAAAAGCAACTAACGACCTTTGTTCTTCTCGACATGTCCAAAGCATTTGACTGTGTCCAGCTCGACATTCTCTCTGCTAAGCTGCAGTGGTACCAGATCATTGACCGAGAACTCCAGTGGATAAGATCGTATCTCTCTGAGAGGCAGCAGTGTGTGAGGATCGGAAGTGAATTCTCATCCCTCAAGCCTGTCTCTGCTGGTGTTCCGCAAGGGTCCATCCTGGGTCCACTTCTATTCCTGGCTTTTGTCAACGATCTGCCTCTGGTTGTGCAGCAAGCAAAGGGCACCATGTTTGCTGATGACGTGCAGTTGAGATTTTCATTCGGCACTGCGAGCGCTGCGCAACAGCTGGAGCACATGCAAAATGACCTGGATGCGGTCGCAGTCTGGTGCACGCGCAACTGCCTCAAAATCAGTCCAAACAAGACTCAAGTGTTGACTGTCGGCACCAGTCAAAACAGACGCCAGCTTACTGCTCCGCCTAAAATGTCGCTCTTTGGTCAACAACTGGCCAACCTCACTGAAGTCAAGAATCTTGGGGTGATTCTAGATGAGAATATGAATTTTCTGCCGCACCTGCTGAATGTCACAAAACGATGCAATCAGGGTATGTTCGCCATCAGATGTGTAAGAGTGCGTTCGCAGAGAAACCCTGATCAGAATAATCGAAAGTACAGTCTTGTCAAAGATGTACTACTGCCCTGCAGTGACTCAAGCAGCACCCCAATCCTACATCGACCAGACTCTGCTCCGAACTCTCAACTTGGCAGCGAAAACGGTCTTCGGCTTGCGCAAGTACGACCATGCCTCTGAGTGCAAACGGCAACTCTGCTGGTTGGAACCCCATCTGGAACTGAAGCGAAAGACTCAGCTGTTAGCCTACAAGCTGTTTCTAGAGCGCGATCCTGTGGGAGCAGTCGATATCACAGCGGACATAAGATCTTCTCGTCTAAACGCAGTCCCAAAGCTGGTAGTGCCTGGCTATCGCACTGACGCCGCGCGACGCGCGTTCAGCTACAGAGCACCGACTCTGTTAAACGAGGCCTGTGAAAACCTCTCTGTTGATTTAACCACTCCAGTCAGCAATTTGAAGTTTAAATCGTTGCTCTCTAGTTATTATGGCGACAATTAGCTTTTTTGAATTGTAAGCAATTCTTATTCATGCACCTTTAGTAATCATTGCACTTGCGTTCTCTCTATCGTTCGTCATGTTTTATTCGTACTGTACGTTTAATCCATGTGATTAGCCTGAAATGGTTATATCGTTCGAAGAGATAAAGTCTAAGTCTAAGTCAGAATTGACGGGGACAGTGATGCTTTGCTTACCACTACTACCTGAATAGCACCACCTCCGCTACTTCTCCTCCTCTTTCTTCATCTCATACACAAGGTACAGTAATGTGTAGAGTGTGCCCAAAATCACGCTTAAATGCAGCAGCATGCCCGCCCAGGTGGGGTGTAGGTTGGGTACTTTCGCTCTTCCGATGGGGCCAGGTTATCCTACTAAACTGTAGTTTCTATTAATTTTATGTTCAGTAACAAGCGTGCTGTTGACTGATGTTTTCAAAATATTCTAGCCCTGGTTGAACGGTGACCCAACGAGGCCTCTTCAAAACATTACACGCCTTTGTTTCCTGGGATTGCTTGTCACTGCCCAAATGAACAGGCATGATTTCGGAATGGCTTGACTGATTGGCCTCAAATCGAAGAATATTATATTTGTAAAACCTTTGGGAGAAACAGAAAATTGACTATTTGGCACGATGGCCATCACCTATCAGTATCGCTGCTGTCGCCACCTCAATTATTCAGGCCAATTTCTTTGGACACCTTGTAGTTCTAGTATTCATAACTACATAATCCAGAAAACAGGCAGAACCAACTTAGCTCTATAATCTATCAAGTACACCTTCAACTTTCAGGTCAGTCTTTGATAGAAACAGTGCGCATGACGTCAAAACACAGACATCTATGTATCTGACATACAATACGCAACACCTCAGTGTCCACTTTACTAAACTTTGCGTGTATGATTGCTAGTGGAGAGATGAAGTTTCTGTTGTGTGTGGTGTTAGTGAGTGTGTTTTGGAGAGGCTCTGCTCTGATGTGTGTCAACTACAAGGTGTACAGTGGACGCTGGACAGTGAGACCGTGGACTCGCTTGTCCCAGGTAGACTGTGGCAGCAACAGCAACTACTGTGTCAACATCCTCATCCAAACCACCGGCTACAAACACCAGATCTTTCCAAGTCAATGGCTGGGCTGCGAGAATCACTTGTCCGACATCACCAAACACTACAACAATCTGACCCTTAACAAAGAGTGCAAGACGCAGGTGGGCCAACACAGGCAGTGTTTCCGCGCCCAACTAAAGAATGGAAGCAAGTCTATACCAGAGGTCACCGCTCAAGTAACTTAAGTACTGATGTCTGTGTTGTGCTCTTAGCGACGCTGTTGCAGGTAAAAGTGTGTTGTTGTGGCAACTTTTCCTACTGCAACTGTGATGTGCTCTCTCCTACTGGTCTTTGTAAGCATCTTTTGCCCAACGCTTCTAGTGGTAAGTTAAAGTAATTTACGACAGTCACATCGTAAGTCTCAATTGAAGTGATAACAGGTGGGCTTCTTCTAGAAGTGCTATGCTGCAATTATAAATATAGCTCTTTCCTTAGCTTTGAATCCGTGGCGTGGACTCAAACGATACTTCAGTGTGGGTGTGTGCTGGATCGGCAAACGGACACTGAAACAAGTGTCTTCGTCAGTCGGGCCAAGCGCTCCTTGGATCGTGGGTGCTCTCTGTCCCGAATACAGTGCTTCCCCTGTGGATACATATGGTGTGGCGTGTAAGGACCAACTGACAGTAACAGGAGCAGTGAAGAGACAGAGGAAAGTGTGCATACCGAATGTACCTCAGGGTCAGCTCGGCTGTCACAAAGGAGAGCGTGGCCACACTTCCTACTACCGCTGCTTGTGTAGAGGGACTTTTTGCAACAGAATTGACGGAGACAACGACGCCTACCGCTACTACTTGAATAGCAGCACCACAACTCCTTCTGCTCCTCCTCATACATCACGGTACTACTACATACGTATTCAGGCAGTGGCGTACCCAGGGGTGTACCGTGTCTACACCCCCTTTGCGGTGGATCTAGGGAGGAAAATTAGACAAAAAATAAAAGAACTAGAGGGCAGCGCCCAACCAGGCAACCTCAAAATTTTACACCCCTTTGCAAAATCCTGGGTACCCCACTGTATTCAGGTTCTACGTATGTACAGGGTGTCCGCTAAGTACCCCCAAATGCAGAGTATGAAGTATCTTTTAATTAAGAGCCGTTTTTTATAAAACCCAGGCAGGTGGCGGAACATGAAATTTTCTGACCTATACTTTTTATGTGATGAATCGATAGGTCTTCAGTAGAAAACACCACCACTGCGGTATTTTTTCTCTCCGATACCTCTTGCGGTATTTATGGCCAAAAACGTGATTTTGAACATTTTCGACTCCAGGAATAGTGTACTTGCACCGATTGGGCTCATATTTTCAGCATAGATTATGCTTACCTTGCCGACCGCTCTTGCAAAGTTTGGAGCTGATCGGTTCAGGTGCACATGAATAGCATCGATTTTAAGTGAAATTTCAAAAAGTCGAAAAAAAATTTTTTGGCCACATTCAGGATTTTGCCCATACTTCTAGGGTAGATAGAACTCGTCGTCCTCTACACGATGGTGTTTTCACTTTTTCTGGGCTCGGCCCCGTTTTTGAGTTATTCATGCTTCAATTTTTCAAAAAAAATTTGCGGTATCTTTTATAATCGTGCACTGTTCTGATACCCCTGAAGTTACAGCGTCGTGTAGTAGTGCGTTGGACGTAGAATATCGTGAGCTTTCCAGCCATATAAGCGAAATCGATATACGACCTCTTGCACAAGAATGGCGGTGAGCCAAAGTTTCGGTCGAAAATAACCCAATTTCGATCAAGGTTTTTTTACATGTTTTGACGTCTGCCGCCGGGTTGGTGCGCCAAATCGCATAGCTTTGGGCATCAAACGATAGCTGAGATTCTCGCGATTCCGAAAATGACCTCACTTTTGCGTTTTATATCCATTTGATGCTAGTTAAGCCCTAGTAATGGTCTGCAGTTTGGTAACCGTAAGCCAGACCACTAGGAAAACAGGTAAAATCGGCGAACTAATGTGGCATTTCAATAAAAACTTTGATGCATACCAATCGTAGAGCTACTCTAACGCTCTCGATTGATATATTACATGACCCAGCTAAATATTCTGTCTAATAAAAATGCGCTTAGTCATTCAGCAGGGTCTGTGGGTTTGCCACCCACTGCTAAAGGCCAGTTTCCCAAAAGTGATCCCCAAGGCAATTGTTCCTCATACCGATGTGTTCTTCAAAGTATCTCTGCTATAGGCAGCTTTTGACTTATAGGCATTTACCAATTTGCCATCGTCTGAATGATTTCTGAGCTCTGTTTGGTTCAAACGGGCGGCTAGGCTAGCTATATGTAGTTTAAACTATACCCTGTACGTCCAGAATATCAGTTTTATGCATGTACTTCAGAGTTTCACTCTTCTAACGGTGTTGTGGACACTATCGGCGGTGCTGTCATTGTTCACCATGCTGCGCGGAGTTGTGCAACTGGTATGGATCAAGTGTTTCGTGCATAGGTGGTGTATGAGATCTAATCATAATAATTTCGCTATAAATATGTATAGCGCACTGCCGATCGATGGGTTGTATTTAATGTTAGTTCTGTCTTCCAACATTTCTCCTGTTTTGATGACTGATTTTGTTCGTACGATCGTAGACCAGATGATTCAGCCGCCAGCTTCTTCTCCAGTCAATTCGCATTCTGAATCAGCTGATGATCCATGATGTTACTCATATGTACTATCAGCCGGCCGGCCTGGGGATGGGGGAGGAGGTTCTGCCCACCCAGATAGGGAGTCCAAAATTTTAAAAAGCTCCACAACGCCCGGAAATGCGTTTTCAGCGCGTTTTATTCAAGAATATGGCTAAAAATCGCAATTTTGAGCATACAAATAACATTTAAGAGCTAAAAGCAAGCTTATAAAATAACAAAAACAGCTTCTAAATACAGCGATTTCTCTTAAATATCAGCAGCGGAAACACCAAATTCGCTTACCAAACGCCTTCTAAGCCAATTTTAAGCTAACAATAGTGATTGCTGAGCTTGTTTGTTAGTACTGGAGCCACTTACCAGTACGTCTATCTTGGGGCCGGAGAGGGGCCCTCATTTTTTTCTCCGGGATGTGAGAGGGTTTCACTTTCTGTCTAGGGGTAACCACCAAACCCCCTACTGTAGTACATGTACTGTATGATGTTGCTGTGCAATAAACTCATTAAGTATAAATGTTAGACAGAACTAAATTCGTATTAGACACTATATGTATTTAGCTGGGTCGTGCAAATACAGTAGTGGTTCGTTAAAATACCCCTCGTTAGATCGTTAGAATTGTTCCCTCGATTATATGGCCAGCTACTTGGTATACCGATTAGTTTGCTTATAAATAAATTGTAAACATAGATTTGCAGTAATTTATGATTTGTTAAAAAGCCACTTTAGGCTTGTCCCGAATTACCATTAACAAGGCACGACTTCATATCAATCGAGAGCGTTAGAGTAGCTCTACGATTGGTATGCATCAAAGTTTTTATTGAAATGCCACATTAGTTCGCCGATTTTACCTGTTTTCCTAGTGGTCTGGCTTACGGTTACCAAACTGCAGACCATTACTAGGGCTTAACTAGCATCAAATGGATATAAAACGCAAAAGTGAGGTCATTTTCGGAATCGCGAGAATCTCAGCCATCGTTTGATTCCCGAAGCTATGCGATTTGGCGCACCAACCCGGTGGCAGACGTCAAAACATGTAAAAAAAACCTTGATCGAAATTGGGTTATTTTCGACCGAAACTTTGGCTCACCGCCATTCTTGTGTAAGAGGTCGTATATCGATTTCGCTTATATGGCTGGAAAGCTCACGATATTCTACGTCCAACGCACTACCACACGACGCTGTATCTTCAGGGGTATCAGAACAGTGCACGATTATAAAAGATACCGCAAATTTTTTTTGGAAAATTGAAACATGAATAACTCAAAAACGGGGCCGAGCCCAGAAAAAGTGAAAACACCATCGTGTAGAGGACGACGAGTTCTATCTACCCTAGAAGTATGGGCAAAATCCTGAATGTGGCCAAAAAATTTTTTTTCGACTTTTTGAAATTTCACTTAAAATCGATGCTATTCATGTGCACCTGAACCGATCAGCTCCAAACTTTGCAAGAGCGGTCGGCAAGGTAAGCATAATCTATGCTGAAAATATGAGCCCAATCGGTGCAAGTACACTATTCCTGGAGTCGAAAATGTTCAAAATCACGTTTTTGGCCATAAATACCGCAAGAGGTATCGGAGAGCAAAAATACCGCAGTGGTGGTGTTTTCTACTGAAGACCTATCGATTCATCACATAAAAAGTATAGGTCAGAAAATTTCATGTTCCGCCCTTATAAGGGGACCTGTCCGGTTTTTATAAAATGTGGCTCTTAATACTTTCTTTAAGTTTGAAGTTAACTTGTAAAGTCATTTACCGTTTACCTTAGCCACAGTCCCGCATCATATTCAGGGGTGTAGGGTGGTTGTGTACACCCCTTTACGTTGGAGGTAGGAAGAATGTAACACTTTTTGCACATTAGAAAACAGTTTTTAAGAAAATTTACAATGAAATGGTCAAAAAAGGTGAGCATATGAAACAAATAATATACCCAACAACATCACTAAAAATGTAGCTGTGAAAAGGGTGAAATCAATGGCTAGGGGCCGTCTAAAACAACGTCGTCCCAAAATTCCGATTTTTCGCTCCGCTCCCCCAAAAAATCGTCTTGCGTCGTTTCTTGGGACCCCCTCCCGAAAGCCGACGTCGTTTTCCATTTACCCCCCCCCCGATTAGATACAGTACTGTCATATTTTCTTGTTGCCATACTGCGTAATCTAATCAATTGAGTAAATCCCTACTAACCATTCTGGGAACCTTTTCTATATTTAGAACCTTTGCCAGAATGTACAAAAATTGAAAATAACACAAACTTCCCAAAAATTCCGAAAAATGCGACGTCGTTTTTAGCCAACCCCCTCCCCCTCCTGGTGCGTCCGTCGTCTATCGTCGTTTTTCAGCCGACCTGCCCTCCCTCTCGAACGACGGCCGATGACCTGTACATGTAATGTGAGAGGAGTGAGTTTAGTTTAGTGGCGTACACATTGTGTAAAATTTTTGTGTTGCCTTGCTGGGCTTTGCCAGTGCGACAAATTAGCCTTCAAGAACGTATTTATAAAAACGCATTCTAGGCATAACTCAGACGTGTACAGGTAATAATTTATTGGTTTATCTTACCTTTTCCTTTTTACCTCCACCACAAAGGGGATATATGCGCATCGTACCCCTGGGTACGGTGCTGAGTGAGTGAGCGCGTTTAGAACTTTAGCCTACGTTTACCGCCGACTCCTCTTTGTGACAATCGCTCGCCGCACCGAGGGGATGAAGGAACTATTATGAAACAAGAAATTGGAGGTTTTCCTGCTCATCAAAATTCTCTGCACGATTGCTCGAGTCTGAATGACGGTGAATACAGTATCCGTGCTTGTCAGATCGTAAATTAATGGAATGCGGTCCCCATAAATAGGGAGATCACTACTTGCGCCGATTAGTGTTTTGAGTGTGTACATTTTGGCCATTTTTTTGTTTCACAATGGCCACCGTCCTTGGGCTTGTACGAATATTGTTATATTAATGCTTAATCGATAGCTAATCGTCATATCTGCGCATATGCTCGTGGGCAGACATATCCGTCGGCAGACTCGAATGCTACGATTGTTTTAGTAAGTGGCGGTTCCGGGGGAAATCGGCTGATAATCGATGAAGTAAGGCGATATGACGAGCGCGTAATCTGAGATAGCATGCAGTAATTGGTTGTGGATGTGCTGGTGCTTAAAACAATAATGTACAAATCAAAAGTAGTTGTTTGATACCGGATTTGGTCATATTTCTTAAAGATTTACAATTTGGGTGCGCACGTTTTACATTCTTTTGTTCAAGACCAAAAAAACGTATCTAAGGTAAAGCTGAATATAGCATGCAGTAATTAGATGTTGATGTGCAAAATAATAACCAGGAGATCGTCAGCAGTCGTTTGATACCACATTCAAAATTCTGTGTTCAAAATTTGAAATTCGAGTGATCTCCCCAACTGAGAACGATCGCAAATTGCTGTCTCCCTGAAGCCATTCCAAAGTGCGGACTAGAATAGGAGTAAATCGAGTACTAGAATTCCCGCCATCTGCTATCCGTTTTAAATTTTCATAATAGTGGCTAGTGAACTGGACCAACTGTGCTGGGGGGCAATAGGTTTAGATATTGAAATAGAAAGTTGCAGAACACCGAACGGCATAAACAAAGCTAGCACGACTGGTGGCGGCCACGAAGTGATCCTGATCTGTGTGCGTACGTTCCCGGCCGGTGAAGAAGTGGTGAAGGAGATGTGCAGAACTGAGAAAGGAGGCAGTTGTTTCAATCTGTATGCCGAAAACTGGCTGGTCGGTACAGAGCGCTACCGTCACAACGTCACCATCAAGGGGTGTCTGCGAGAGTTCTTCTGGCTGACCAGACTCTCTCTAAAGGAGAAGCAGTCTTGCAATGAACGCAGAGAACAACCCTTCTTTGTCACCACTGTGGTGGGAGACAACGTGGCACTGGTCTGCTGTTTATCCAGTCAGCGATGCAACAGCGGCAACCAAGCTGAGGAATTCTACTGGAAGCACAAGGCTGAGATATCCCCCGGTGCTGCTTGCATTCATAAAATTAGTGCCTCCTTGACTGTTATAGCTCTACTGCTGCTTTATCTGTGATTCGGTTTTCGTTGATACACCCATATACTATGTGTACGTGTGTGAACTGGGCTAACAGGAAGACTAGAGTCAACTACCATACTTATTATTCCTAGTGATGTGGGATGATACGATAAACTGAATTGAACGCTGCAGCTCATCTTTCTACATTTTCGGCACTGCACACAAATGCCTTCTTTGAACTATTAGCTTTTTAGTCAGAGAAGTGAAGCTCAGGCTTAGTTCAAGTCAGCTAAGCTTAGGTTCAGTATTATAGGTCTAGCTTAGACTTATTAGGTGAACGGCCTGGAATCACGTCGGAATCGTCTGTCCCTGTTTCTTGAATCTTGACTCTGACTGCGTGTTCTTCATTTCTTTTTTTGGATATTCATAAATCTTTTCCGATTTGATTGAGCGTGTTTTCAGTTTTTCCTTGGTTGGGATGGGTATTGCCGCGCGGGGTGAGTGCCCAGCACAGGAAAAAATTGGTAGCGTGTTTTTTTAAAGGACGGCAACTGCAATTTTTACGCTCGACGCTTCACCACGCACGTAGAGTGTTTGTTTTATTTTTGTTTTTAAATAAAAAGTAAGTGTAAAAAGAAATAAAGTGTGTGTGAAACTAATTTAGTTATGTCCAACTCTACTGTTGTTGGTTGTGGTGCTCTCTGTCACCAATATGCCACTGTTTTGTTTGCTCGATTGCCTTCCCACCTACTCCTGATTGTTTGAAGTTAAAGAAAGATTCTTCTCCTTCCCCCTGACGAATGAATATACCACTGCAGTCTTTTGAGTGAGCAATGTGTTATTTCTTCCCTGCGGCAACTAGCGTATCCTCACAAGGTCGAAGATAACTGTCCCCGATGCTGATAACCAGTTTCGCTGCCGAACGTTGCCAAAACTGTCGAAGAAGAAGGAAGAAGAATAGTTATGCGTTCGATTGCATCAGATCTACGTATTACCCGACTGAAGCGGGTGTGCATTTATTTGGAGTGCCTTGATGGGGTCTCCCAAACAGTTTGTTTGGAGAGTTGCTATCATTTACTCTCAAGCTACTGTCTGAGCAGCAGGATCAACGTCTGCGAGCTGCAGCTACTACAACAAGATCAGTCCGGCTCCATACCTACTCCCCTTTTCCCCGCTGATTGATTTGATTGCCCGGGTCACCTGAGGCTTAAATCGCAAGCTGATCAGCGTTGCTGGAGGGCTAGCGAGGCACGGTTGAGACACAGACCAAAACGACAATGATATGACTCGAGTGTACGGACTTCGCATGCCGGTGGAATAATTTGTACTTCCAGTTTGTTACTCACGTTGTCTTTAGCGAACGATTCGTAATGCTGCACCAATATGCGGTACGCATTTTGAGTTGTGGAACCGAAACTAAACCTGTTTTTTGACTGATTTTAATAAATTTAGAACAATAATTTCTCAACTTTCCTGTGTGTTTTTCTCTCCTCTTCTGCTGTTTTGCATTTTATTTAACCGTTCTTTTACTGGCTAACCCTCCCTATGGGAGCAGACAGGTGATGGCCATGCCATACATACTATACCATTTTTCAACAGAATTCAAAAGAAGAAAACTTCACTTAAACATGCATTTCAGACAAAAGCAAGAACTACAGGGTGTCTCAAAAGGAATGATCACATTTCTTTATACTGCCATTTCCGCAAATTTTGACCAAATAGGCTGAAATTTGGACCATAAGTGCCAAAACTCGGGGAATTGTATGTGTTAAAGTTTGGTGCACTAGGCTGGACTCATTCCCGAGAAATTTAAAAAAAAGTGAAATTTGGTAATTTCAATAGTGAAAGCCGGCAACCGAAAAAATGGAAACATTTCTTTTTCCTGTATCTTTCCTAATTTTTGTCGGAATTGGATGAAATTTGGAGTGTAAACGCAGAAGTTCAGGATAATTCGTGTGTAAAAAGTTGACGCATGAACTGCAACGCTATCGTTAGAGTTTAGGCGATAATGTAATGTAACGTTTTTTCGGTGACCGGCTTTCGGTATTGAAATTACCAAATTTCACTTTTTTTTAAATTTCTCGAGAATTGGTCAAGCCTAGCGCCCCAAATTTTAACACATAAATTCCCCGAAGTTTGGCACCTATGATCGAAATTTCAGCCTATTTGGCGAAAATTTGCGGAAATGGCAGTGAAAAGAAATGCGATCATTTTTTCGGTGAGGGGGCGTGCAAAAATTACGTAATGGCATGAGGGGGGAGGGGGGGGTTCGCCAAAAGATTACTAATCATTACGGTGGGGGGAGGTGGGGTTGACGACTTCATTACGTAATTTTTTTAAAGTGCAAAAATCACTGAAGTGGTCATAATTGTTTTGACATACAGTACATGTACATATATTCTCGATTTGAAGTCATTGGGCTTACATTTTCTCAATTTCACTTAGATGAACGCTTAGATTAGAGAATAGCTACGTTTAAAGTCAAGACTTTCCAATTTTTCAAATGCTAAATGGCAACAGTGACTTTTGACATCTGTTTGATAAGAGTTTATAAGAGTATAGCACTTATCGACTCGATCTTTTACAGGGTTCATGCGGCTTTTTCAGAGCAAAATTTCCTGACCAAAGTCAATTTTCCCTGTCCAATCAGAGTGAGAACATTCTAACAAGAGTCAGAAGTTATTAAAAATTGGCTCTGAAAAACGCATTTAAACGGTATTCTGAGGGTAAAATTTACAGTTGTAGTAGCTGTGGAAAGTCAGAAGTCCCATTTTCAAAAGAGTGGTGTGTAAAGGCGAGATGAGCGAGCCCTTTGGGCGAGAGATGATTCCTACTGCTATCAATTTTTTTCCTGACCGGACGCCAAATTCTCTGAATTTTCCCTGATTCCCTGAAATTTTTAAAATTCCCTGCCTTTTCCCTGACTGCCTGACTTTTCGGGTCCCGCACGAACTCTGTTTTATGACCATCGATCATCAGTCAAGTGATATGGCAGCAGCCCTAAAATCTATGATAAAATACTTTGATTTAAACTTTAACAAAAAGCCACCCAATGATGGCTTCTATGAAAAACTAAGACTATTCGTACATGTATGTAGTTGTAGCTCATCAATAATGAAAACGAAGAAAATTATCAATTGTTACTGTATACAGATGTTATTTTACAAAAAACGTCATTTTACATGAAACTGAACTAAAAAATTTGGGCTCTATCTCTTCAAAAAATTGAAATTTCGGGGGGGGGGTAGCAAAATTATTACGTAATTAGGGGAGGGGGTCAGAAAATTATTACGGGGGATTATCCGGGGGGAGGGGGGGTCCAAAAATGGGCAAAAATACCATTACGTAATTTTTGCACGCCCCCTGACCGTCTTTCACTATTGATTTAACAAATTTCACTTTTTTTTAAATTTCTCGTGAATGAGTCAAGTGTAGTGCACCAAACTTTAACACATAAAATTCCCCGAATTATAGCATCTATATTCCAATTTTCAGCCTATTTGGTCAAAATTTGCGGAAATGGCAGTATGAAGAAATGTGATCATTTTTTTTGAGACACCCTGTAGTATCGGAATCGGACCTAAGATTCGGTCGAGTGCTGCTTCTGACAATGGCTGCCACACTGAGGGCTCCAAGTTTCAAACTCCCCTTCGTCATAATTGTTTGGTTGAGGGACCAGAAAGTAGAGAGCAAATTGAGGAGCCATACGCTGAATCTCAGGCGGCAATGAACTGGAATCACCGATTTGCACTTTTCTCAGAGAGCTCGCCAATCCGTCAAAATAGTAGACCCCATCCAGACGTTTTATGAGGGCAGTGATATGACCGGGTCGGTGCGTAGTGATTGCAACCAATTTGTAGTGATTGTATCTGCTAGCAATGGGGCGCAGTCTGTCTGGGAGTCTGCGAAAGCAATCCTCTAATTTTCCCGGAGTTCCAATGTCCATCGGAAGCATCCACGGACCATGGGGTGTTTGAAGCTGGGAAAGGGTCGTAGGATCAGCCTCTGTTCTCTCTTCTTGAATTTGCTTGGCTCGGGTAAAGGCAAGGTAGACTCGCTCTCGCTGTGAAGCGCAGTAATTAATTCTGTAAGGACGCACCGGTTTGGCCAGCAGAAGACGGACAATCCGAGTATTGACAGACAGAAGGTGTGCTCACTGCGAACTCAACAGTACTGGAAATACTTTATGAGCCGTTGGTTCTCGTTTCCTTCTAAGTCTATTGTACCAGCGGAAGAATCCAAGTTCTGAAACAATTTGCGAGTCGTTTTATACACCGACGTGACAATTTCTAAAATTACGTACGTACGTACCTGCGATGCGTCACTGCACAACTGTTGGGCTGGACAATAAACTGCTTTGCACCAACGGCATCTTTACGTTTCAAGAAGTGGATAAGTGTAAGCAGTGCTCGGTCTTTTTGGTCTTCTATTCCATTTCCGTTTGGGTTGGGGAGCAGATCGACTAAGTCAGGTCTGTCATGCAAATGACAGGACAGCGCCATTAGTACGTTGTCGATCGTGCAGGTGTTTGCAAGTCCACGTCCACCCCATTTGATGAACACAGGGCCACTTTCCTCTGCTGATTTGTGCTGTGTCATACGGTCTGCGCTGCTCGACTGTTTTTGCCGTTTGCTTCCTTGATCTCGACTTGCATATCCGGTATGTTTGCGCTTCCGTGCAGTATGCGTCGGGGGTGCAGGTTCCTTTTGCTGCCGTTTCTTATGAGTATGGTCGGCCATCAAGCGAGCAACATGTCTGAGCTGTCCAGCTACGATTTCCGATTCAATCCAGCCCCCTCAAGTCTTCCGTCGGAATCTGCTCATGACCGCTGTAGGACTTGCAAGCGTGCATACATGTAACAGGTCATCCGCCGATGGGGGAGAGGGGGTTGGGGGGGTCTGGCGCCAGCGGGGGGGTGGGTCTGAGCCAAAATTTTGGGACGGGGTAGGGCACTAAAAAACGCTCAAAAATCGAAAAAATCGCCAAAAATCGCTAATTTGGGCTGAAATACAGCTAAAAAGTGCTGTTTTGCAGGCGATTTTGGCAAGTTTTGTGTCTGAAATTCTAAAAAAATGCAAAAATTTGCTGAAAATTTTACTTGCCAGAAAAATCGGAGGGGGAGGTCGGCGAAATCGTCTCGGGGGGGGGGGGGTCCCCATCCGGGGGGGTCTGGCCTAAGTCGGATGGGGGGCAGACCCCCAGACCCCCCTGTTACATGTATGCAAGCGTGCCAAACAACGTAGTTGTTGTAGTACATGTCCTACAATGTATTTTGTTGTTGCACAGTAATTCAATCATATACGTAGAAATTCATCAGCGTCTGTGTGCGCTGC
Source organism: Sabatieria punctata (assembly GCA_030248155.1). Classification (NCBI taxonomy): domain Eukaryota; kingdom Metazoa; phylum Nematoda; class Chromadorea; order Araeolaimida; family Comesomatidae; genus Sabatieria; species Sabatieria punctata. Next base: position 236,600 of record JASANB010004147.1, read on the forward strand.
GCATAATGTACGATACAGTACATACAGGCTCGTATCAATAACAGTCCATTTTGCAGTGTAAACTCTATGAAATTACCGAATCCAAAATACCCAGGTATTGTAAAAACAATACGTATACCCGGTATCGGTATTTCTAAAAATACCCAGGAATCGGTAGGTATTTATTCGGTAGATATCCAAAGAATCGGTAGGTATCTTTTATTATTATTATATTAAGAGTCAGTTCGCGAGAGAATCGACCCTTGTTCTTCACAGCTATGTGCAAGTCGAAAAATCGAACTCAGGCCTGGGACCTCCGGTTTGGGGAAGTTGTACCTAACGATGACTTGTGCTAAACCTGAAGAGCACAGCCCTCTAGGTTCCCTGGTCCGGCAGAGCCAGCCCTCGGAAGCAGGGTGGGCAACCATCAAAATCGGACTGTCAATAGGTCATGTTTGACTGAGTGTCACTTGCGATCCAAAGCAGATAGAACGTTGTGCTTGGTGCCCAACGAATCGTCATGACATGGGCTTTCGTTTGCCGCATAAGTAGTACTGTTTCGCTGTTTCGTTCTCTAACCACGACATCGAATGTGAAAAAATCCGCAAAAAAATTTCATGGTGAAGTTCACTAAATTAGATTTTTCTCGAAAATAAAAAAAGGTACCCTCGGGATTTTTTTATATTTTATAGCCCTGTGAATTGCGCTTCTAACGGTGTATAGAAAGTGGCAAAAACGCATGCCTCTGCATATCAAATTTCCACTCAAAGTTCAAAGATAACCAAAAATTCGCTTATTTACCACTCTTTAAGCATGTGTCCCATGCCTATGTATGTATGTATGTATGTATGTATGTATGTATGTATGTATGTATGTATGTATGTATGTATGTATGTATGTATGTATGTATGTATGTATGTATGTATGTATGTATGTATGTATGTATGTATGTATGTATGTATGTATGTATGTATGTATGTATGTATGTATGGTTGACCCCTCTGCTGGCATTTATGATGGTGTTTTGGAGGCTTGGCGAAGCCAAACATTGTCGAGGGCAGAGTGATTCCAAAGAAAGTATGGGAAAACAAAGGAAATAAAGAAAGGTTCAGTACAACACTGGAATATCATGAAGATCTGCAGTACCAGATCCAGGGAAAGACTACTGGAAGCCAGTTGGTGTTTCTTTCTACCCAACAGATCAAATTAACACAGCAGAAGCAGAAAATGATCAAGGCATGCTTGATCCAGAAAGCGACATTGAAGACCCAACACTGGCACAACCTGATCAAGTCCAATTGTCCCAGCAGCGTGTTCAAAGCACTGATGAGTCTGATGATGATGATGAAATGGAAGTTGACAAAACAGTGGTTTTTGAGACTGCAAACGAAAACAAACTTTTTGATTGCCCTGAAGAAGGGTGCAGCCGAAAATACCAGTTTTACGGAAATCTCATCAGACACTCATCTGAGTCACATATGAGTCACTGGTACCCATCAGATGATTCCAGAGCGACAAACAATGCAGGATGTGGCTCAGCAAATGTATCAGAACAATCTTGAGAATATTTTCACAAGTTCAAATGACATCCATCAACAACTCGAAAGGGAGGTTGATACTGAAGAAGCGATCAATAGTCAATGCATTGCAGGACATAAGCCATTAGAACCAGGTTGGGCTCTGCGTGAATCTTCTTCATTGTCTTGTGTTATCTTTTAGTTCCTGAAAATGAAGATGAGCAACTTGACATTGAACAGCCCCAAGATACTGATGAGTACATTTACATCCGCTGTGATGCTTACATAAATGATCACAACCATGTCAATGTTGAAGACGAATTGTGGCGCAACAGAAATGGGTGATCTGATAAGTGATCCTTGACTGATACATAGTTCAGTGGCGTATCCAGGGGGTGTAGGGTGGGTACACCCACCTTTGCGGCGGAGGTAGGAAGGAAAATTGACTTAAAATCAGAGAAATGAAAGAATTATGCACTCAAACTGTCTAACCATGATCTAAAACTGTCTATTTTATGATCAGAATATCTTTTAAAAGCCATTTTTAGAAGGCTAATTTCTCAAAATTTTCTCGCCCTTGTTGGGCAGGGGCCCAACCAGGCAACTTCAAAAATTTACACCCCCCCTTTAGCAAAATCCTGGATACGCCATTGATGTAGCTTAGTTTGGTCATTTCTCACTATGAAATTCATTATCAGTTTCTAATGAATCAACTTCCTACTAAGCATAATTATACATACATACATACATACATACGTACATACATACATACATACATACATACATACATACATACATACATACATACATACATACTGAAGAATTTGTGATATATTGCAATACATACATACATACATACATACATACATACATACATACATACATACATACATACATACATACATACATACATACATACATACATACATACATACATACATACATACATACATACATACATACATACATACATACATGCATACATAGGCATGGGATACATGCTTTAAAGAGTGGTAAATAAGCGAATTTTTGGTTATCTTTGAACTTTGAGTGGAAATTTGATATGCAGAGGCATGCGTTTTTGCCACTTTCTATACACCGTTAGAAGCGCAATTCACAGGGCTATAAAATATAAAAAAATCCCGAGGGTACCTTTTTCTATTTTCGAGAAAAATCTAATTTAGTGAACTTCACCATTAAATTTTTTTGCGGATTTTTTCACATTCGATGTCGTGGTTAGAGAACCAAACAGCGAAACAGTACTACTTATGCGGCAAACGAAAGCCCATGTCATGACGATTCGTTGGGCACCAAGCACAACGTTCTAGCTGCTTTGGATCGCAAGTGACACTCAGTCAAACATGACCTATTGACAGTCCGATTTTGATGGTTGCCCACCCTGCTTCCGAGGGCTGGCTCTGCCGGACCAGGGAACCTAGAGGGCTGTGCTCTTCAGGTTTAGCACAAGTCATCGTTAGGTACAACTTCCCCAAACCGGAGACCCCAGGGCTAAGTTTTCACGATGGCCGATTTTTCGACTTGCACATAGCAGGGTCGATTCTCTCGCGAACTGACTCTTAATTTTTATTTATGAATGCCGTGGCTTTCACGATTCTCTGCCACCAACAGCATAGCGTTTTATGCTATTCCTAACATTTTGCGCCTACATTTTTCCACATGAATATAAATTCAGCTAAATTCTATTAGTAATTATTCGTTGGAAATGATTCAAACTGCTAAACACTTCTAATTTATAGCGGTAGTTGCGCAAAAATATGTTCTGTTTTTGTTGCAATTGCACGTGCTGATAAATGCGTTTGCTATTTTTGAACTTCCCGCGCCACTTTACTACGGCGACTACTAAACTTCGCAACATCGCAACCAGTCGCAACTTCGCAACCAGTCGCACCCGTTCGCTTCCGCCGGGCGCCAACTCTAGAACATCGATGCGAAGAAAACAGAAGGAGCAAGAAAATATCTTCCGACTTCTTTTTTGTTTTTCCTGTGCCTGTTCTTGCTGGAAGGGCTGCTATGACGTGATGTAAAGGATGCCTACTTTACTCTTTGTGTCTTTGCATTCAATGAAAGATGAGGCGGTCACATCAACAACAAGGGCAGCCTGTTTCTCCACCACCACAGTTTAAGCAAACGACACTTGACACCAGCTTTGCATTGCTGCAGTCGAAGGTGCAAACACTAGTACAATATCTACTATAAAATTTGTTTTGCTTTTTGAATAAACAAGTGTAGTAAGCCTTTTAAGAACGCCAAGGCTATGCACCCTGTTTTCCCAAAACTAGAAGAACCCCTAGATTAGATACGCATCAGTATTATAGGGTACATACCACCAGGACCAGAGGCCCTGTTTCACAAAACTAAAACTGGTAACGGGCGCGATCTAGCTGCGCGTAAGAGTTGGTGATGATCCCGTAATTAATAGAAAAATCCTCTGCAACGAGGCTCCCAATCCTCGGGCCTTTGCGTAAATTGTTAAAAGCAACTACGTACGTAATTGAGTGACCAATTTCCGACTTACAGTAGATACAACTCAGCCCATGTTATTCGCTGATGGTCGGCGTCTCACGACCACGAGCATCCCATTGAATTCAAGACAAAAGTCGTCTTCGCATTCGCCTACGGTTTACGATCGCATCGTATCAAGAATAGAGAAAGTGTTTCTATGTGCACAATCACAATCCAAAGATTTTTGTTGCGGTAATTGTGGTCGTACTGCATGTTTGATCGGTGGCAGCCTGGTAACAGTGTTGCCGATCCAAAAATTGTTATTTTTTGTAAAAAAAACAGAACGCCTAATTGTCGCACCAAAATTGTATTTTTGCCTAAAAGCGCAATTTGCAGCCCAAAAATTATTCAGTTTCAGTTGATTGTTACTATTTTTACCAAAATGTTATGGTTAAAACACTGCAAGTCTTCCTCCTGGCTTTCTGTAGCATTGAATAGATTTTCATTTAATGTTCATGTCCTTCGTCCGCTCCGCCCCTCAGTGTCCATCAAACAGTGTCCCCTCTACTAGAACATTGCTGTTTCTTAATGCTGTTTCGTAACGTAATCTGATTTCTGATTCATTTGCGCAATTTCATCATCAAATGAATCTTCGCATCGACGTTCTAGAGTTGGCGCCCGGCGGATGCGAACGGGTGCGACTGGTTGCGAAGTTGCGACTGGTTGCGATGTTGCGAAGTTTAGTAGTCGCCCTTTACTACACACCGCGCGGCGCTACAGTAACCCTAACGGCGGCCATCTTGTTGGGGGGTTTTTTCCTATAATCCTGAGTGGGGGGGGGTTTCCGGGAATCCTGACGACGCGCCGGGTATTGCACATTTTTACAACTTTTTTAAAAATTTTGTTCGATCGCTTTCGTTTCGTTTTAAAAATTTAATAAAATGCTATCGATTGATATATCATTTTCTGATCGAAAACCCATTTTCAGGCGTCTTTTGAGATTTTTGAAATTTTGTACCACTTTTCTGAGCGAAACCGCCCCTGAACGCCCTCCAGACGGAGGCCCCCCTTACCTCCTCCTCCCTCAGGCCGGCCCGGACGTATTACATGTATGCCCCTTTGCCTATCTTATCTGACTGAATGAATTTTAGACACGGTGTTCAAAGTAGCCCCACATCGGGGGCTACTTTGAACACCCATGTGTTTTTTAAAAAAACTTGGTCACACTCGTCTTTGGTTGAGCGTACAACATTCTATCCGACATCATTTTGAAGAGCACACTTCAAGCTTTCGATTGCATTATGAATGGTCATCCTAGCTTGCCTAAAAGACCTGAATCCGTACGCTTGAAATTTCAAAAAAACGTTATTCGTTCAAAGTAGCCCCGGTTTACCCTAGTAGGGAGGGATGCAAATGGTATCCCGTCCCGTGCCGTATTGTTCGGTATTTTTTGAGATATGGCATTAGTTGGTATTTTGTATTTTTGTTGTACCCAGAATAGGCATCCCAAATAACCATGTCTTTTTTATGGAATTACTTACTTAGATTTTCGGATCAGGTGTAGCTCATTCGTACATGTAACACAACAGGGGGTCTACGTAAACAGTACGTTAACACTACATAGACATGTAAAACAGTAATGGTTCATGGCAGTTCTACCAGTTCTAACTTTAGGAAAGCACCCTGTCTTCTGCAGTGTTCAGCTAGAATTTTTAGTTCTGGGAGCAATTTCGAATTTTTAGCCTCCACTGAAAAGTTCCGGTTCCGGTACCGCCCGGAACGGGTAATTCCGGTCTGGTTCCGGTTCCGGTCGATGGCTACTTGTCGGTCCATATTCATGAGGTAGGAGAGTGTTGTGTTCTAGAGCGATGGCAGTGTACGAGTACGTGGAGCTGGACGGTCTGTTCGAGGCGCAGCAGACCAATTGTTACGCTGTGGTCAACACATTCAGATACCTCATCAACAGAAACATTCAGGATGCACACGGTAAGCACAATACTACTATTACAGTCAGGCACTTAACGCCGTTTATGGTACCGACACCATATATGGTACTGGTACCATATATGGCGCTCCCACATTCGGCGACTGTGGTGGTACCATATGGTACCCCTACCCATGGCCGTGGGTGCCGGTACATATATGGTACGAAATCTGAACAGAGTGGTACCATATATGGTACCGGTACCGGTAACAACGCGATGGTGGGGGTACCGTATATGGTACCACCACAGACCTCGAACGTGGGGGTACCATATTTGGTACCGGCACCATATATGGTACCACCACAGACCTCAAACGTGGGGGTACCATATTTGGTACCGGTACCACATATGGTACCACCACAGACCTCGAACGTGGGGTACCATATATGGTGGCACCACAGACCTCGAACGTGGGGTACCACATATGGTACCACCACAGACCTCGAACGTGGGGTACCACATATGGTACCACCACAGACCTCGAACGTGGGGTACCATATATGGTACCACCACAGACCTTGAACGTGGGGTACCATATATGGTACCACCACAGACCTCGAACGTGGGGGTACCATATTTGGTACCGGTACCACATATGGTACCACCACAGACCTCGAACGTGGGGTACCACATATGGTACCACCACAGACCTCGAACGTGGGGTACCATATATGGTACCACCACAGACCTCGAACGTGGGGGTACCATATTTGGTACCGGTACCATATGGCACCACCACAGACCTCGAACGTGGGGTACCACATATGGTACCACCACAGACCTCGAACGTGGGGTACCATATATGGTACCACCACAGACCTTGAACGTGGGGTACCATATATGGTACCACCACAGACCTCGAACGTGGGGGTACCATATTTGGTACCGGTACCACATATGGTACCACCACAGACCTCGAACGTGGGGTACCACATATGGTACCACCACAGACCTCGAACGTGGGGGTACCATATTTGGTACCGGTACCAGATGGTGCCACCACAGACCTCGAACGAGGGGTACCATATCGTCGCCACTATGGTAAAACAAGCCAAGTAACAAAATGGATTAAATGGAGTCAAGTGCGAAAAACTATAGCTAAAGCACCTAAAAACGTTTTGGCAAAGGAACGAAGTCGAAATTGGCTCTCTGTCAGGAGATACAGCCATGTAATCAGAGGCATGTGCACGGACATCACCAGGTGATCTTGGTAAAATGAGCCAAGTGCTTTGTGCTTTTCCTGTTAGCTGACTTAATTTAACACAAGTAACACATGCATAATAGTTTGCACACCAAGTATGTACTTGTATTTTAGGTAAAAAATATTTAAACTGATATTGAAGCTAATTCACGAAAATGTGACAAATATTTAAAAGACGATTTTCTCGATTTCGACTTTCTGTTACTTGGCTCGTTTTACCATAGTGGCGACGATATGTGGTACCACCACAGACCTCGAGCGTGGGGTACCACATATGGTACCACCACAGACCTCGAACGTGGGGTACCACATATGGTACCACCACAGACCTCGAACATGGTACCACCACAGACCTCAAACATGGTACCACCACAGACCTCGAACATGGGGTACCATATGTGGTACCACCACAGACCTCGAGCGTGGGGTACCACATATGGTACCACCACAGACCTCGAACGTGGGGTACCACATATGGTACCACCACAGACCTCGAACGTGGGGTACCACATATGGTACCACCACAGACCTCGAGCGTGGGGTACCACATATGGTACCACCACAGACCTCGAACGTGGGGTACCACATATGGTACCACCACAGACCTCGAACATGGTACCACCACAGACCTCAAACGAGGGGTACCACATATGGTACCACCACAGACCTCGAACGTGGGGTACCACATATGGTACCACCACAGACCTCGAACGTGGGGTCCCATAGATGGTACCACCACAGACCTCAAACGTGGGGTACCATATGTGGTACCACCACAGACCTCGAGCGTGGGGTACCACATATGGTACCACCACAGACCTCGAACGTGGGGTACCATATATGGTACCACCACAGACCTCGAATGTGGGGTGCCACATATGGTACCACCACAGACCTCGAATGTGGGGTACCACATATGGTACCACCACAGACCTCGAACGTGGTTGTACCATATTTGATACCACCACAAACCTCAAACGTGGGGTACCACATATGGCACCACCACAGACCTCGAACGTGGGGGTACCATATTTGGTACCGGTGCCATATGATACCACCACAGACCTCGAACGTGGGGTACCATATGTGGTACCACCACAGACCTCAAACGTGGGGTACCACATATGGTACCACCACAGACCTCGAACGTGGGGTACCATATTTGGTACCACCACAGACCTCAAACGTGGGGTACCACATATGGCACCACAACAGACCTCGAACATGGGGGTACCATATTTGGTACCGGTACCATATATGGTGCCACCACAGACCTCGAACATGGGGGTACCATATTTGGTACCGGTACCATATATGGTGCCACCACAGACCTCGAACGTGGGGTACCACATATGGTACCACCACAGACCTCGAACGTGGGGGTACCATATATGGTGACGGGACGGTACCATAAGATGCCGGTACCATATATGGTGCCACCACAGACCTCGAACGTGGGGGTACCATATATGGTGACGGGACGGTACCATAAGATGCCGGTACCATATATGGTACCACTACCTACGGTACCGGTACATTATGCTACCGGCACCTTATATGGTGGCGGTACTATAAACGGCGTTAAGTGCTTGACTGTATTAGAGATCCAGTCGTAAAGGCACTCGTACTAGGGGGTGTGGGTTACCAGCCCAGCTGGAAAGGCAAACCCCCTCACCCCCGAGACAGTTTAGGACCCCCGACCAGACATGGGCTAGCATTTCGGCTGAGGGGGGGTAGAATTTTCAATTCCTGGGGGGGCTGAGGGGGGTAGGATCGCCTGAGAGGGGGGGCTGAGGGGGTGGTAAGCCAAAAAGTCCGATTTTTGGCTAAAATCAAGGTTTTTTGGCTTATTTTTCATCAAAATACGTTAAAATAAGCTATTCTGAGCTCATTTACACCTAATCCAGGCATATATTTATCATAATTTTCTATACAAAAATCTTCCAAAAAATTCCTGAGGGGGGGTAGCGGCCGGCTGAGGGGGGTAGGTCAGAGCCCGAGGGGGGCCAACCCCCCCACAGCCCCCCCCCCTTTGCCCATGTCTGCCCCCGACCCAAAAAATCTGAGTACTAGTCATACATGGGCCAGAAAAATGGGGTAGTAGGGGGGTAGTCAAAATCCGAAAATTTGGGGGTGGGACTGCCGGTTTGGGGGGTCGCGGCGATTTTGGTGGGTGGGGTCAGGAACAAAACTCGGCTTCAGGTGAGTGGGTGGGGTCGTTTGGGTGGTCGAGCCCAAGCCAAGTTGGGGGGTGGGCAAACCCCGGACCCCCGGTCCATGTATGGTACTAGTAGAGTAGCGGCTCCAGTACTAACAAACTGACTCAGAATTCACTAATTTTTAGCTTAAAATTGGCTTGAAACGCCTTTGAAAACCGAATTTGGCGTTGCCGATGCGGATATTTAGGAGAAATCGGTTTTATTGGAATTGGCGATTCTAGCGATTTTAGTGTCTGAAATTCTACAAAGAAATTGTATACAGCAGTACTTAACAGAAGATCGGAGGGGTTTGGAAAAATCGGGGTCTGACCTTAGTCGGGTGGGGGGAGAGTTATTTGCATAAACCATTTCCTACAGGATAAGCTACTAACCAGGGCCGAGCTTTGTCTTTGAGACATAGTGGGCGGCACTTTTTTTTGCCGTAGTAGCAGTGGTTTTACCGTGTCAATCACCTGAGATGTGCTGAGGCTTTCCTGAACATACACGGCTTTCCTGGGCGGTCCCCGAGGGCAGACATGGGCTAGCATTTCGGCTGAGGGGGTGTAGAATTTTCAATTCCTGAGGGGGGTAGGAGCGCCTGAGGGGGGGGGGCTCAGGGGGTTGTAAGCCAAAAAGTCCGATTTTTGGCTAAAATCAAGGTTTTTTGGCTTCTTTTTCATTAAAATAAGCTATTCTGAGGTCATTTACACCTAATCCAGGCATATTTTTATCATAATTTTCTATACAAAATTGTTCCAAAAAATTCCTGAGGGGGGTAGCGGCCGGCTGATGGGGGGTAGGTCAGAGCCTGAGGGGGGCTAACCCCCCCTCAGCCCCCCCCCTTTGCCCATGTCTGCCCGGGGGTTTACCCACCCCACTTCGGCTCGATCCCCCAAACCACCCGCCCACCTGAAGCTGACTTTTGTTTCTGGGCCCCATTACCAAAATCTAAGCGACCCCCAAACCGGTAGGCCCAACTCCAAATTTTCCGATTTTCACTACGCCAAACCATTCTTCCGGCCCGTGTATGTTTCTGAATAGCTCACATAGTATAGCATTCCCATTTGTCTATCCGGGGTTTCGTCTTGCTCCAAGTTTTCTGTTCCTAAATCGAATATTAGAACAACATGCAGAAATCGTACATGTAACAGGGGTCTACCCCACCACCCACGGCCAGAACCCGGGAACGGGGACCACCGAGACAATTTTTCCGACCCCGCCCTCCGATTTTTCTGGCAGGTTAATTTTTGAGCATTTCAGGCACAAAAGTTGTCAAAATCGCCTGTAAAACAGCACTTTTTAGCCGTGTTTCAGCTAAAATTTGCGATTTTTGACGATTTAGCCGAAAAATTTCGATTTTAAGCGTATTTTAGTGCCCACCCCTCCCTAGAATTTGGACATGAGACCGTCCGGCCGACGCCAGACCCCCAACCTCCTCCCCTTTCGGCGGATGACCTGTTACATGTATGACAGAAATGGTCAGAGTTTTCTCCCTTACAATTTTAGCTACTTAACTTAGTTAATCAGTTGCATGTGTCCGCCGTCAACGTGAACCTGTGCAAGTGCATAACTGGTGGTTGAAGTCTAAACCTTTGACGGTAAAAATTCGGAGGATCTGCGCATGTTGTGTCAAATTTTCATACAAAATTGACTGATGAACACAAAAATTGCAGCAATACGATAGGCAATAGGCCACCTATTCTTTGTACTGTAAATCGGTATTGATTCTAGTGCAACATGAACTACGGTTGAACCTCACCGACCCGAGTGTGCGTTTGCATGGCAACGACGTGTTGTGCCGTCTCTCGGCGCACACCAGAGAAACTCTACCCTTGGTCCTCAGACGTGGAGACGTGATCAGATTTCACCGCATCACGGTAAGGGCTCATCCCTCTAACCAGTTACAATGTATTTGTGCCCGGGACAACAGTTTAGTCAGTTGATAATTTAAATAAAATGGACAGCTAAAGTCCGAATATTTATCGATAAATAGCTTCAATTCAGTTTTGCTGAATTCAGTTTCAATTGTTCAAGTGACAAAATTTGACTTTTAATGTTATTAAAGCACGAGCACCATTACCCCGTCACCGGCCAAAATCACCTGCCCTGTGGGCGCCATCCCCAGCCACCTCGTGCCGCTCTGATAATTCTGGCCACCTTTTTTGGGAGTGACACAATCTTTGGCCACCTTTTTTGGTACATCCACTAGATTCCTCCGAAATTGCGGCCACTTGTTTTGGCAAAGCGGAGCTTTTTTGGTCACCGAAATTTTTGGAAGGCGAACTTATACTTTTGTCTCCACCCCGCTCCTCCGAAAAGACATCTCCCTCTAGTTTTTCCGGCCCATGTGTGATCATTCAGTCAGTTTATAGCATACATGTATAACAGCTCCGGGGCGAGGGGGTAGGAGTTTTTCGCTCAGATGGGGATCGAGGGTTTTCGCCCAGGGGCCGTATTCTGGAACTAGGGTTAACTCTAACCCTGGGTTAGCAAACCCGGGTTAGGTCTAACCCGTATTCTCGAAGTGAGGGTAATTTCTAACCCTGGGTTAAAAGTTACCCGAGGTTTAAACCTGGGTTAGAGTTAACCCAGGGTTAGACCTAACCCTGGGTTAACCCTAACCCGTATTCTGCAGTAGCTTCTAACCCGGGTTTGACTCTAACCCAGGTTAGATTTAACCCTGGGTTTGACTCTAACCCAGGTTAGAAGAGCTTAACCCAGGGTTTGCTAACCCAGGTTAGAGCTTAACCCTGGGTTTGGCAACCCAGGTTAGGGCTTAACCCAGGGTTAGCAAACCCGGGTTAGATTTTAGCTTCAAGAATACGGGTTAGAAGGTTGGGTTTAGCAACCCAGGGTTTGGCTGAGTAACCCAGGGTTAGTGCTCTAACCCAGGGTTAGAGTTAACCCTAGTTCCAGAATGCGGCCCCAGAGGGGGGTCCAAAATTTCAAAAAGTTCCAAAACGCCTGGAAATGCTGTAAGGACAGTAAGGACGGTAAAAATCGCTATTTTAAGCTGCCAAATAACGTTTTAGAGCTAAAACAAGCAACAAATGACAAATAGGGCTTCCAAAAAACACCGATTTCTCTTAAAATACCAGCAGTGGAAACTTTAAATTCGGTTTCCAAAGGCTTTTGAAGCGAATTTTAGGCTAAAAATTAGTGATTTCTGAGCCAATTTGTTAGTACTGGAGCCGCTACTGGTACTTATCTAATCAGTTGTTTGCGTTTGGTTTAAGTGAGATAAAAGTCATTGTTCTTCTTGTATTTTTGGGTGGCCTTCCCTTAACCTGTCTCGGGTGGTGAGAGAGCTTGCTTGGCCTTTCCAGCTAGGGGTAACCCCAAACCCCTGGTACATGTATGCTTTGTAGTCTGTATGTACGTGTTGTTGTTGTGTCAGTGACAGAGTGTCAGAGTTAACTGAGAGTGTTTGAGTGCCGTCGAGATTGTGTGGCAGAAGCAGAAGGGAGGCTGGTGCTGAATGGTCGCATAAACGTGCAAGGACTGCATGTGTGTGTCTGGTCGGGCCAACACGGTCAAGACCTGAACCCCAGAGCCACTTCACGCAACTACACCCTCACAGACAACGACAGAGCTAAGGTTTCTTTTCTTTCTATTCTGGTTACCGTTTGATCTTTGGTTAGTACCTACCAGACACTGGCAAGCGGGTGGGCTGATGGGCTTTTGGCCCACTTAGGCCGACTTTACCCTGCCCTCAGGAGTTTTTGAAAGAATTTGATGGGGACAAATGCTTAATTTGCATGTAAACGAGCTCAAAATAGCTTTTTTTATCCTTTGTTTTGTTTTGTCATTTCCCACCACAGGCATCTGCGATTAGCAGTTGATTATGTGCCAAAATGTGCAATGTGAAAGTATGGTAGAGGTTGATAATAGGGACATAAGAGGAAGAGCAGATGAAGGGCCGGCAGGAAGTGGTAGAGGCTGTGTCCAAGTCCAGGAACGGGAGGGTCAAGAGAGGTTGGTGTTGTGATGAATAGGTGGAGGCGGTCCTCTTCGGCACCAGGGAGGTGTTTGCGCAAGAGATGCGGGCAAGTGGAGGTAGCAGTGCTGCGAGGGTGTTGGATTCTATGTAACACCTAGTAGCAGAGAGAAAGCCGAGTGTTGAGTGAGGTGGTAGATTATGTGCCGGCTTGGTGGGGACCAGTAGGGGTCACAAAGTTAGAGAGAAGTGAATCTAAAATGGTGGAGTTACTCTAGCACAAACGATCAAGATGCAGTGTTGAAAGGGTGATCAAGGGATAGAGACGTTTATGCAGGAGAGACTGCACACCACTGACCTCGGAAGGAACGTCAACCGTGGTCTGATAGGAGGATAGAGGAAAAGAGTGTTTATATAATAGTATTGTAATGTTAGCCGAAAGAAAGTGTGTTGGTTGGTTAGACGAAAGGGTGGCTGCGCAGTAGCAGTAAAACAGCTCTGCAAGGGTGAATGCAAGATGCTTTACTCCACCTCCGGGGCGATGACGCTCCCAGCCAAGGAAGCTATTTTAGCCTACAGTATTTTAACGAAAAATAAGTCAAAACTCCGGTTTTTAGATTGCCATCCACATCCACTCACAGAACCTGTGGCGGGAACAACAAACAAACAAATTCACAGAACCCCTCAGATTTTTTATAATAATCCTCAGCCGGTCAGCCCCGGCCGGTGCCAAACCCACCTCAACCCCCCCCCACATCCGTTACTTGTATGATGATTAGAGTTCAAACTGGTATTGGGTGTTTTTGAGGTATTGGGTTTTTTGCCCACCCCGCAATACCCAATACTAATTGTTACCAGTCAAAATTTAAAAATATCGATGTTGACCTGAAAGATTTACTAAGAAAAATCGATAAGGTGAATCGATGATTAGGTTTAGGAAGCTGTTTTTGCGTTAACCAACTAAAAGTTAGTAGAATTTCTTATAGTGTCCCCCGACCCAAAAATACAAGTACTAGTAGTGGCTCCAGTACTAACAAACTGGCTCAGAAATCACTAATTTAATTTTAATTCGATTGAAAAGCCTTTGGAAACCGAATTTGGCGTTTCCACTGCTGATATTTAAGAAAAATCGGTGTTTTTGAAAGCCCTTTTTGTCATTTTTTGCTTGTTTATAGCTCTGAAGCGCTGTTTGGCAGCTTAAACTGGCGATTTTTAGCGTTCTTACTGAAAAAAACGTGCTAAAACGCATTTCCAGGCGTTTCGGAGCTTTTTGAAATTTGGCCCCCCCCTCACTGGGCGAAACCCCCCTCGACCCGCCACCTGAGGAAAGCCCCCTACCCCCTCCCCAGGTCGGCCCGTAGCTGTTACATGCATGCTTGAGCAGGTTCCAATCTACCAATCGGTTGTTTTCCAAATTTGTATTGGTACATACATGTCTGTGGCCGACATGTTCAACGTATGAACGCGCCAACAAATCTCAGTCGTTATATCGACACGAGTAGTAACGAGTGTGTGTAGGTGGTGGAGCTGCGAGAGTGGTGGGCGGCAGTGGGAGACACGGCGGTGTTGGACCGCGTGGGTCGGCTGTGTTCCTGCGAGCGTGGCAAGTACCGCAACCTGCTGGCTCAGGTGATCGGCGTTATGAAGACTGTCCGCGGACACACTCTCCTGCGTATTTGGGACGGCACAGCCGCTCCCTAGTAAGTGTGTGTTCAGTTAGACTGCTCTCTCATCTGTCCATCTTCAGTTCTCTGGTCAAAGTGGACTGGCCGACCGAAATCGTAGCCGCCGACAGTCGAGTGGACGCAGAACTCAACCACTTGGTGGCCGATGTGTCGGCTGACGTCTTTATCTACGATGAGTGGCTGGACAGACTCAGACAGCTGGACTTACAGGTCTCTTTGTTTTCTTATCTCCCATGCACGTATTCTGCCTGCGAAAGCAGGACTATTGGACGACGCCGATCGGGCGATTTTGCGGACTATTACGCGACAGATTTTTTGCAATTTTTTATACACGTCCGTAGCTCAACCTACTTTATTATTGAAGCACAATCATCAGTTTTGAACAAATTAATATCATTTCAACTTATCAACAATTTAGTGTTAGCAGGTGATTCGTGATTATAACCAGGTGTTCGAAAAAACATGTCGGGATTTTAGCACATGTCGCAGAAGATTTTGAAGCTGGGGATCGGGACAAATGCCAGAGTTACTTAAGCGCAGAGGAAAATCTGGATCGGTGTTGTAGTACCGATTTTTTTCAGTTGCAATTCGGCCAGATTTTTACCCAATATTTTCACCAAATAGACCAACCGGCAATTTGACCATTAGGATAGACCGCCTTAAATGGTGTACGGATAGGCAAAACGTTTAGGAATTATGACTATTATCTACCTATATTACCCGAAACGGCCATGATCAGGAGGTCAACAGAGTGATTAGTAATAATTCTGCACTAAATAGACAGTTCAATTACCGAAATTCTGAGTGGAGGCTTAGGTGGAGTGTTTCAGCCGGGCGATTTCGTCTATCTGGGCAACGTGCACAGCTACTTCAAGACCATCAACAGTGTCTCTGATGCTCTCTCCATGCACAGAGGGGGACAACAGCACAACCGCTGCATTCGAAAACTGGCCGTCGGAGACCCCACCTTGAACGCACTGGACAGGTAACGCAGCTGCATTAATCCCTCACTTAAAAATAGCGTCTAAATTAGCTGTAAATGCAGTCAGGCGCTTTATCCAAGATGCTGGTTCGTAGTTGGAGCAATTGCAAGGCAAACCCGACTGTTTCAGAGAATTGGGAGCAGAGCTAGCTCGGCGTCGTTTGGCAGGTCGTGAGGACGAAAATTTGCCTGAACCTCCGCAGCCTCCTCTTCCAGCTGAACCGGAAATTGCAGTGCCTGTGTTGGCGGAAAATCTAAATACGCGTCCAACCGTCTCTCAGCCACAGCCAGTAGAAGACACGACACATTCAAACTCTGCTGAGAACAGTTCGCCAGCCGCTAAGCGACTCAGAACGGCCGTCACTCCTCTGCGACGCTCGCCCAGGACTGCCGGACGGTCTCTGCCACATTCTCGTTCTCCTGTGCTGGCAACCAGACAGTCAAGTGAACCGAGTGTCCATCCACTGAAATGGAATATGAGTGGAGTTGGCACCAGACCACAGCTGGACGAGACGCCCAGCACAGTTGGCACCAGACCACAGCTGGACGAGACGCCCAGCACCAGCAACTTCCAGACGCCCAGCCAGGGAAACAGCAGAGTCAGTCGGTCTTTCTGGTTGCTCGTGTTTATTTGTACTGCGGCAGAAATATCAGTCCATCACAAAGAAAATAGCTAAAACCATTTAGTTTGGTCTTGTTGAAATTGAGTTGACAGACACCGGTGTTAGATGTCTCCTTAGCAGATGATATGCTACACGAGCAGTGATGTGTTAGACGTAGTTGTTTTATTGATTTTCAGGAGATCACAGCTGATAACGAGGTTGTGGAGCAAGTCGGGGCAGTTGGCTTGGAAGCTATTGCAGAGGAGCCGCTTAATGATGTATGTTTTCCGGTGGTCTTCTTTGAACATAACTCCACATCAAATCATACTGCTAACTCACTCTTCCACAGTCAATTGACAGCATACGAATATAATATAAAAATAGTGCAAATTGCAATCAATTATTTTCGAACGCTTCTTGACTTTTTTCAGAAAATAATTTTACTTGAACGAAATAATCGAATAAATCAGCTAAAGAACTGCAATTAGGAGAGCTTTGCATTGTTGTGGTCAAAATATAGTGAGTTTTCGAGGATAAACCGAATAATTCAGTTTATAAACTATGCTGTATTGTGCGATGTAAATACGGTATGGCCGAATATACTGGTTCCATCCCTAGTCAGACTGACCATTATAGGTTATTAGTGAGAAAAGTTTTGTAGTAGAAGTGATGAGTTTAGGCCAGTCAGGATGTAGAGTACAGTCAGTCGACGCCAACGCGGACAAGGCGAGTAGGTCCGGTTGCAACGAGAGACGGTTGGACGGTCACCGACCATGCCACATCCTCCTCGGGTCACTACGATCTCCGGAATCGCTCCACTTCCCGGCCACCAGAAGCTGGCTCGAGCGGCAGTAGAGAGATTGAAGAATTAAGCGCAACTATATGGGAGACAGCTGAAAGACTGCACATGGATCACGGAGACCTTATGAACGCTATTTTGCTTCTTATGCGACGCCAGCAACAGAACACAAATCAGTCGTCCGTCTAGTAATATGCTAGTTTTGCCTGACACTTTTCTCATAAAACAGATCTATTTGCGCAATGATCAAATCAAACGCATATCATTTTCTCAATAAAGTGTTATGTTATGTCCGCCCTAAGTTGGAATACGGTACTCAAGTTTGGTCTCCGTATTTAGTCAAGGATGTGCAGAAGATTGAATCTGTCCAGAGGTTTTCACCTCGCGGATCCCTGGATTAAGTGCACTTCCATATGAAGTCCGTCTAGTTGCTACGGGCCTTCAATACCTGGTTGTACGTACGTAGAATACAAGCCGATCTTGTATTCGTTTTTAAACTGTTACACGGCCTGATCGACATGCCATATCAGCAATTTTTCTCGCTCTCTCCATCTAATACCACTCGCAGCCATTCATTACAACTTTCTGTACCTACTGCTCGGTCTAATGTCAGACATAATAGTCAGACTCCAAAATTGCGAGTTGGCTATGAATCAGCTATTTTCCGCATTAACTGTTGTTTGCGTGCACGCCAAATGAATACTGATTCTCTACTGTACTTTTGCATTGGCAAGTATTTATTGGACAGTCGAAATGATTATCTGCAACCATCACAAGGACACTTGTACCCACCCGAACTAGTCTCTTCACACATTCCAATAGAACAACCCTTCAGTGAGCAGTAACGCTTGCATCTCTGTATTCTGAATGCATCTAAAAGCACTTCAGTTCACAAAAAAGCCAGTCCTCCAACTCTAATTGAAATCATACAGTCAGAAAATAACAACTTATATGACACCGGTACCATATGGTACCAGTACACACATATGGAACTCGTGTGCCATATGGTACCGGTTTAACTTCCAAGTGGTACCATAGTATGGTACCACTTCCTTATATACGGTACCATATGGTACCGGTATCATAAAGGTACCCTTCGATCAAATCATTAAGGGGTACCATATGGTACCACGCCTTTTTTTCAAGTTTTCTGAATAATTTCAAATGGCCGCCATTCTGTCAGTTTTCAAACGAATGAAAAGTTTTGGCCCGATTATGAATATTTGTTACAAGTTTGTTTTGGCCAAGACCTAGCCTTCTATATAGCGTCGAGTTATGCCCTTCCGAAATCAACCAACCCGAATTTTCAGACGTTAAATTTGAACGTAAATATCTCACTAACCCTTCATCGGATCTTTCCCAAATTTTGCAGGTTAATCAATCTTTATATGGATTTAAGAACCTGAAGAGCTCAGCTTTCTAGCACAACCGATTAAAATCTGGCAAGTTTATACTTTCAGCAAGGTGAAAAATTAGCATTGTCAAAAATGAGGGCCCTCTAAACATAAAGCACAGTTGTATGACCTAATTTAGGTGTCATTGTGTTGCCTTAGTTGAGGCGATTGTAATCCACAACCCCATTAGTTCGTATAACCCTGCTTTCTGTGCAAGGAATAACACCCTCTTTTTTGACAATGCTAATTTTTCACCCTGACTGAAACTAAAAATCTGCCAGATTTTAACCGGTTGTGCCAGAATGCTGAGCTCTTCAGGACAAGTTCTTAAGCCCATATCAAGATTGGTTAACCTGCAAAATTTGGGAAAGATCCGATGAAGGGTTCGTGAGATATTTATGTTCAAAATTGACGTCTGAAAATTCGGGTCAGTTCATTTCGGAAGGGCATAACTCCAGGCTACAGAAGGCTAGCAGGCTAGCACTCGGCCGAAACAAACTCTTAACAAATAATAATAATCGTCCCAACAACATTTTCATTCGGTTGAAAATTGACGGAATGGCGGCCATATGAAATTATTCGGAAAACTCGAAAAATGGCCGGGTGGTCCTTGTTGACCAACACTGTACATATGTTGTTATTTGTCTGACTGTCATACCGCAGCCATCAGCCACAGTGCCTGGAGGACGATATTGAGGCCCGATTTGAAGTAGTCCCTGTTGTTCTGTTCTTCCATTAGTCTGACGCGGTTTCCATTTTGCAGTACTGCTTGGAGGCGGTCTGCGTCGAGGTTGTGGTGTCCATTTTGGTCTGGGTGTCGGTCTAGGGCGGGGTCTATGTTGCCATTGGGGTCTAGGTGTTGTTCTCTGATTGGGTTTGGGTCGCCATCGAGGTCTGGGTGTTGTTCTTTGTCGGGTTTTGGGTCGCCATTGTGGTCTAGGTGTTGTTCTTTGGCGGGTTTTAGGTCGCCATCGAGGTCTAGGTGTTGCTCTTTGACGGGGTTTGGGTCGCCATCGAGGTCTAGGTGTTGTTCTTTGACGGGGTTTGGGTCGCCATCGATGTCTAGGTGTTGTTCTTTGACGGGGTTTGGGTCGCCATCGAGGTCTAGGTGTTGTTCTTTGACGGGGTTTGGGTCGCCATCGAGGTCTAGGTGTTGTTCTTTGACGGGGTTTGGGTCGCCATCGAGGTCTAGGTGTTGTTCTTTGACGGGGTTTGGGTCGCCATCGAGGTCTAGGTGTTGTTCTTTGACGGGGTTTGGGTCGCCACCGCGGTCTAATTGTAGTTTTTGTTCGCGAACTTTGTGGCTTTCGCCAGTTAGCTCGTTGTTTCTGCTTAGATCTCCCACGCGGACGCCATTTTGGAATGGATGTTGTTTTGGATTTTTGGTTCTGCGGTACTCCCACAACTGGATTCCACATTCTGCGGGGTTTCGGTGTGGTTTTCTTGGTGGGCCGAGGAGTGGTGGTTGTGGTGGTGGTGGGCATGAGATCTGCGGCTCTGTTACTGCAATCGGAACAAAGACACTGGTACAATTGCCCGGCCGCACTGGAACATTTGGTTAGGGTGCAATTTCTGGAAGTGCACGTCTCCTCACAGTGAGTCTTATCTTCACCTCCTAAACGCACAGCAATTTAGTACGTACGTACATGCATCAACTTGAAGCGAAAGATCAGAAAATGACTCAACCTTTCAGTCTGAGCTGGTTAACAGAACTGAACTGAACAAGCATTTATTACAGTAGTCCTAGATTCTTACTGCAAGAGCGTCCAGGCAGGTCCAAGTGACTGCATCTGCTGCACTTGCACTTGGGGTAGGTGCCTTGTCTCTCCTGACAGTAGGTGTATTTGCAGTTTTTGGCTTGGCAGTTGCGTCTACATGCACCGCAACGGTCTGTCTGAGGACACAGCTGACACTCGCAGTGGTGGCGCAGACCGTACCTCCCACACACACTGTCCTCGCACGGCTCACACGACTGACGACACAGCGAAATCTCTGACTGGGCTGTAAAAATTGCTCAGGGCAGCTACCAACTTTTACTAAGCCAGCAGCAAAAATGGAAAAGCCTACTGCATCCAGAAAGACTGGTCAGTGAAACAGTGGTGTGGTCTGTGAGCGTGGATTCAGGATTGCAAATACTGCACATGCAACGGAACGTTCCATCTGGCTGGTTTGAGCAAGTCGACCGATGACACGTCCTGGAAGCGCAGGCCTCCTCGCACAAGCTGCGGTGGTCCGGAGCTCAAAACGATCGCGACAATTCAAAAAGTGTTTTCTCAATAGCTTACAGCAGTCACTAGCAGTGAAATAGCTGCAGTTAACGCAGGCACATCGCTGGTCGCTTAGACAGAACGGCTGGCAACCTCTAATCGAACAGAACGAATCGCACTCAAGTTGCGAGAAATAACCTGCAACACATGGCCAATATGTGTAGATTTGTTGTTTAGATTCCACTGTCCTTTCGGACAGCCCGCGCTCTTATTAGAGCCTTTCAATGGAGTGCCCTGCCTACAAACATTTCTCCTCTTTGCTCTCATGAAGTGCAACGGCAGCACCGGTTCGGTTCCCATTTACCTACTGGCCATCACCGACAATTGGTGGGCTGGTTTGGTTTGGGCTTTACGTCTACTACTTCCAGTCGCTTCTACCGGTTTCGAACCCACAAGCAACCGCTCTAGCAGATGTTGGGGCCGCCGTTACACACGGGATAGCGTAAACTACCCATGGCCAAGACGCGACAAGTACAGATAGCTTCTCAAAAAATTGCTTTCTCATTCAGTGCCACTAACGAAAACTATAAAAGCATTTTAGAAGGATCTTGCAAGCTTCTCAAACGTTTTTTTTCGATTAGACATGATTACAAAACAGAATGAACTTACTGCATTTGCCCGGAGAGTTGGATGCTAGAAAAACGGGCAAAAGAAAAGAAATGAGCAGAAAAGACAGTTGGAATAAACGGCACATACGACCTCCTTTTAATGCGCAACTCACTCAACTGAATCTTATTGCAAACCGGTCTCTTTAAGAGCTTCCGAACGTTATTAGTGCAAAAAGGTGTAAGGAACGCGTCAAACTTGCTAGGATCTGGTTCTGATGAGTCTGATCGACTTTAAACGACTAGTAGCCAGTTCTTCATACACAGTTAACTGCATTCTTCACTAATTTACAAATTACGCTTGCTCTGAATGTCTGAGAGCTCCAGGCGAACGACCTAGTTTCACTCTCCACTCACCTCCCATACCCAATTACTAACGTCGGTGATTCAGTTACCCTTGGCTCCAGACATCGATCAGACCGGCCTACACTCATCATTTTGATCAGGCTTTCATGGCTACCGCACTGACCGATCACATGGAATCGTATAGTATGCAGGATCGTACGACTCGAACCAAAGCCACACGTACTATAAATTTATTCACAACACAACTACAATGTATGTCATAGTTCAATGCAGACATGGGCTAGCATTTCGGCTGAGGTAGGTAGAATTTGGAAATCCTGACGGGTTGCGGCCGCTTAAGGAGATGGTAAGACAAAAATCTGTTTGTTTTTCTAAAATCAAGAGTTTACTTTTCGATTTAATAAGGTATTTCGAGTTCATTTACAACCTACTTGTATAATTATTTTCTATCCAAAAAATTCCCGAGTAGGGTGGGGCCAAGACCATTAGCCCAGGTCTGGCTAACATAGTCATAGGAGCTGTTACAAGTATCACAGGTGCAGCTTTGTCCAAGATCAGCCAGTCAAAAACTTCTTGCCATAAAGCTGTGCCTTCTTTTCAAAGGCCGGTGATCTGATGGGGGTATAGAGTTTGTAGAAGGGGTTCATTGAGAACTGAAATGTACCTCCGATACTGCACTCACAAGTACCTGTTACGTCTACTGTCATGTAACAATGTGAACAACCTTGATTGGGAACGATTAGAGACCTGCGCGGACCGCCTTTCAGGCGGACTGGCCCGGCCCGGCCCAGGACTTCAAAAATTTCAGGTCCGGCTCGAAAATCGCCCGAAAATAAGAAAGGACAACCTAAATTAAAGGAATTACCACCCAAACCATCCATTAGGGTGCCCTGGTTTGGCCGCTGCCCAAGTTGGAGACAGTTTTGAAAAGTTAGCCTTCAAAAACATAACTTTGCAAAGACCTGGTTGGCTTCTGGCCGACAAGGGCGAGAAAAGTTTGAAAAATTAGACTTCAAGTATACTAATTATTCACATTCTTTTCATAAGAATCTACATACTTTCTGGCACTCTCCACAAATTTTACCTACACCCTCGGCCGGCCTAAAAACCCAATTTTCTCGGCTTGGCCCGGCTGAACTGAAATCGTCTGGCAGGCAGCCTGTGCAGGTCTAAATAGTTCGGTGCAACCAGAAGTCTATGTATGAGAGTGATACAGATGCCGCCGTACGCTTTTAACCTTCCCCTCTGTTTTTCTAGAAAAGCGTTTGTTTGTTAGAGATTTTATCACATTTTTGTCTGAAAAGTAGGAGGAATCTGGGCAAATTTTAGTAATTACTTTATCTGTTACTAGAATTTGGCCACGTCGCTTGAATTGAATGCGCATTATTCTGCTCTAAGTGGTCCTTCAATTAGACTTTTTGGCACAGCCAACGCCGACTAACACCAAAGTTCTTGTTGCAACTACCGAATCGGTTAGGATATCTTTAGTAGGGCTATTTGGCTTGTTTCTTAACCAGATTCTCGACTTAAGCCGCAGCCTAAGTGAAAGGAAGGAAACGATAGGTACCTTAATATAGGTCTCGTACATTTCCTGGAAGAAGTTCTTGATGCCATCATCGTTTCTGCAGTTATGCAACATCAGTAGACGCATCTCTAAAGCAACTCTCCTTTCTTTTATGCACATTGGATAGACCGATTAGGCACTAAAGCTATAGAGTACAGAGAAAATTGTTACATCTACTTTTCGGCCTTACTCAAGAATCAATAAGCTTTCAGTCAACGAAAAAAGAGCTCGGAGAAGCTTGTTGTTTTGGAACTTGGTCAGGCAGCATCAGTTGGCTAATACGAAGTTTGCGAGGGGTGTTCCTAAAAGCGCACTTCCCATAAGCGCACGCTCAGAAAGCGCACATACAGTATAGATAAAAAAATGTCCCATCGGTTTTTCGGCCTTCACTCAAACGTTTCGTTCTCAGTCACTTCTTTACCGATTTGGCTCAAATTTTCAGCAAAAATTAACAACATGGTTGGCTAAATATTCTGCAAGTGTGGTGCCAAAATTCCGACTCATACTGGTTTTATGGCCCGAAAACTAGGAATGAGGGTGGTCCACGCAAATTTAATTTTTTTCGATAATACAAGGAGTACAGGCCTGAAACTTGCAGGAATGATTGGTGTTGCTATTGGGCATAACATACTAAGCGGGCAGCCCTGTAGCTCAAAGGGCACTAAAATGGGGGAATTTCAAAAACATGACTTTTCTTCGTAAAACCGGCAAAATGACGATTCTAAAGATTTTCAATTTTCAAAAAACGCTGCAGGGATGGTTACTATGGTGTGGAACAGAGCTTAAATATCATGTTCATTTATTTGTCGAACTTCCTGCTACAATCTGTGTTGATTAACAACAGATTCAGTGCTTTGATTCTAGAAGGTGCGGATTTCTTAACTATGGGATTTTCACTCATGTTTTTGAAATTCCCCCATTTTAGTGCCCTTTGAGCTACAGGGCTGCCCGCTTAGTATGTTATGCCCAATAGCAACACCAATCATTCCTGCAAGTTTCAGGACTGTACTCCTTGTATTATCGAAAAAAATTAAATTTGCGTGGACCACCCTCATTCCTAGTTTTCGGGTCATAAAACCAGTATGAGTCGGAATTTTGGCACCACACTTGCAGAATATTTAGCCAACCATGTTGTTAATTTTTGCTGAAAATTTGAGCCAAATCGGTAAAGAAGTGACTGAGAACGAAACGTTTGAGTGAAGGCCGAAAAAGCGATGGGACATTTTTTTTATCTATACTGTATATGTAGTAATGTGAAATAAAACGCCTGTTCTGGACATATAGAGCTTTACTGTATGTATATGTCGTAGGGAGAAACGGAATTCAGGGAGATTCGGAATCTCCCTAGGGAGAAGTGGAATTCCGTCTCTCCCTAGGGTTTTAGGGAATATGACCTCTATTCCCTCACTCCCTAGGGAGATTCGGAATCCGCCCCGCACCTCATGAAAGATCACTATACTTGGTCCCTCTTTTGCCCTCAGGCTCTGCGAGAACAATTATTATATTGTACAACCTGTCCCTCTCTGGGCCTGGCCGTAGTTGGCACCTAATTAGACGGGGGGGCTGTGCAAAAATAACGACATCGGCTTACGGGGAGGGGTTTTGGGTACTAAAAAACACAAAAAAATGTAAAAATCGCAAATGACCAGCGAACGGGTCAGGCTGACAGAGCAACGCTGCCTGCACTGCAAATAACCAGGCAACAGGCCGGCGGTCAGGCCGTCAATCGATGATAACCGGTCGCACTGCCAGCACAACTGCCGCCATACATTACGTACCTATGCTAGTGCTTTATACAATCTATAGTTAGTTGCTAACATTTACTTGTTCGCTTTTTTGTGCACTTTCTGAGCGTGCGCTTATGGGAAGTGCGCTAAAGAGATGTGCGCTTAAAGGATGCACCCGTTTGCGAAGAGCGTTCGAAAAAGATTGGTCTTAAGCAATTTCTAACAGCTGTGCCTGAAGGTGCCAATGAAACTCAGTTATACTTGAGGCAGTGACGAAGGCGGAGACGAACCATTCATTGAACTTGTCCACTATCTTCAGGTACATGGCCGGGTTCTGACTCATCTGCTCGTCCACCAAATCCAGCGCTGCGTGCGCCACGAACTCGTTCAGATGTCTACTGTCCATGTCTCTCTGCAACACACAAACACTCTCTCTCATCTTAGTTTTAGCTGTCTCCTTCTAACTGTTAGTGATGTAAAAAAAAAGAAGACGAGAATATACAGATTGAAAAATACCGACAACGCGTTGTCTGCGTTAGAATTGTTTTCATTTTTCTCTACTATTTGCTTCTGTAAAGGCAATGTCTCAGAAGAAATGGCTTGGGCATTTAGGCTGGAGGGGCATACATGTGTCTGAGGGGTCCCAGAGGGATCAGCGAGACGAAAATAAAACTCTACTAAATGCTGACAGAAGCTGTTAGGAGGCCTCCTGGTACATTTTTAAGCCACAGAAATGAATTTTTGCAACTATGCACTGAACTCTAAACCTTAATCGAAAGTCGATTTTTGGACAGCATTTTAATTGAAAACTAGATTTCAAGCAGTTTTTTAATAAAAAAATTGGTTTTTAATAAAAAAATTGAATTTTAGCCGAAAATAACAACTTTTTTACACAAAAATTTCGTCAAAACTTCAAATTTCCTCCAAAAATTTAAGATACATTTTGCTAGAAAGTCAGCTTTGGTGACGAAGAGACGGGGCAAGCAGGGTCATCTCACGGATCCGGCTGATATTTACATCTCTTAAAATAGAGCACAGTCGAAGACCAACGGTGCATGCCCGGCCACCAGCAACCCCCTGGAACCGGAGCTACACCCCCTCAAAGTTGGGTCGGCAGCAATTTTCGGGCTCATTTTAATAGCTCTGACACCCTCCATTCAAACGATCACCCTTCATTCGTTTCTTAAGCTAGGATCCCGACTCGCATATGGTTTTGTAGCTGTTCCAATGGCCTTTCATATTCTGGTACTCCCGTTTCCAGATCCTAGCTGGTTACCGAGATCTTCACCGAAAACTGCGAAATTGCCGCAAAATGCCACTCCGTTTTTTTTTCGAAAAATCTTTATAACTTTTTGTGCAAAAGCCCTGCCAAGCTAATGTTTTAACAAATGTTAGGCATGAGTTGGCCAACACAATGAGCGCCCTAAAGTGTGCTGTATAGGGGGGGTATGGGGGGTGTTTGGCCTCTTAAAGGTGTTTGAAAAAAATTTTTTTCTGCAAAGCTTAGTGGTTAGCATACTGTTATATGCAGTTTTGTGTGCTGAGTTCGAAAATGCATTCAGTTTAGCTAGACTCGCTCTGGATCGGGAGAAATTGGCGTCCAAAGTTGAGACTGACCCTATTTCTTGAGTGGCACTACTCGCTAGTATGACCATTAAACGCGGTGCAATGCAGTTTTTCTTGTGTAGTTTTTACTGCTGATTCCGAAAATAACTTTATTTTTGCTCTACGTTGCCTAGTGTTGAAGATATCGGCATTTTCATGATTTGGGAAGAAAACGGCTGCACTTGTTATAACATGCTCGTTTGAAAGGTGACTCAATTCAGTGGTGCAGTTTTTTCCGCTGATTCAGAATATCATCATGGTTTTGCGCTACGGCCACTCCGTCGCAAGTTATGGACCTCTGAAGTTTCATTAAGAAACATGCTGTGAGAAGCCATAATCCTGAAATAAGTGTTCAGCATTCATGCATTTCTGAAGGGAACCTTTTGTCAGTCAATAGTGTACCCGACCTATTTTGACCCGCTGAGTTCAAAAATGACCTTTGTTTTTCTCTACTGCTGTTCAATTTCGAGATATTACTGATCAAACAAAATTTGCATTAATATTCATATATCTCCAAAAGGAGTAATTATAGATGAAAACAAACGCCATTATTGAACTCAGCGGATCAAAGTAGGTCGGGTATACTATTGGCTGACAAAAGGTTCCCTTCAGAAATGCATGAATGCTGAACATTTATTTCAGGATTATGGCTTCTCAGCATGTTTCTTAATAAAATTTCAGAGGTCCATAACTTGCGACTGAGTGGCCGTAGCGCAAAACCATGATGATATTCTGAATCAGCGAAGAAAACTGCACCAGATAGATACCATTTTATACCCAGATTTGACAGAAAACTTATTGTCCGAGTACCAGGGCATAAAAACTACATAAGTCGCTCAGGAGCGGTCAGATTGAAAAACAGATGTATTTTTCGTAATCAGCGGCAAAAACTGCATTAGGTGATATAAATTTGATGGCTGTGTACCCTACATGCGACTGAATTGAGTCACCTTTCAAACAAGCATGTTATAACAAGTGCAGCCGTTTTCTTCCCAAATCATGAAAATGCCGATATCTTCAAAATTAGGCAACGTAGAGCAAAAATAAAGTTATTTTCGGAATCAGCAGCAAAAACTACATAAGAAAAACTGCATTGCACCGCGTTTAATGGTCATACCAGCGAGTAGTGCCACTCAAGAAATAGGGTTGGTCTCAACTTTGGATGCCAATTTCTCCCGATCCAGAGCGAGTCTAGCTAAACTGAATGCATTTTCGAACTCAGCACACAAAACTGCATATAACAGTATGCTAACCACTAAGCTTTGCAGAAAAAAATTTTTTTCGAACACCTTTAAGAGGCCAAACACCCCCCCATACCCCCCCCTATACAGCACACTTTAGTGCGCTCATTTTGTTTGGCCAACTCATGCCTAACATTTGTTAAAACATTAGCTTGGCAGGGCCTTTGCACAAAAAGTTATAAAGATTTTTTGAAAAAAAAACGGAGTGGCATTTTGCGGCAATTTCGCAGTTTTCGGTGAAGATCTCGGTAACCAGCTAGGATCTGGAAACCGGAGTACCAGAATATGAAAGGCCATTGGAACAGCTACAAAACCATAGGCGAGTCGGGATCCTAGCTTAAGAAACGAATGAAGGGTGATCGTTTGAATGGAGGGTGTCAGAGCTATTAAAATGAGCCCGAAAATTGCTGCCGACCCAACTTTGAGGGGGTGTAGCTCCGGTTCCAGGGGGTTGCTGGTGGCCGGGCATGCACCGCTGGTCTTCGACTGTGCTCTATTTTAAGAGATATAAATATCAGCCGGATCCGTGAGATGACCCTGCTTGCCCCCTCAAAGCTGACTTTCTCGCAAAATGCATCTTAACATGCATTTCGCGAGAAAGTCAGCTTACGGGGGGCAAGGGGGTTCATCTCACCGATCCGGCTAAAATTTTATGAGCATAAACTAGGCCACGAACGATGACCTTCGGCGCATATTAGAAGAAAAACACCCCCCTAGAACCGGAGCTACACCCCCTCAAAGTTGGCTCACCAGCCGTTTTTTGGCCAATTTTTGGACCTCTAACGACCCAAATTGAAACGTGTTCCATTTGCGCATTTCTAAACCGACAGCTTTCGCATGCCCACCAATCGATTGCTATTTCAAAATACTTTAAATCCCCCACTCAACGTTTTCCGTATCGTACCTGGTTAGCGATTTATTTTCAGAAATGTACCAAAAATTGCGAAAAGTCACCCTCCATTTTTTGAAAATATTCGCCCATAACTCCGGGCACAGAAGCGTGGGCCACCTGGAACTTTCTTCAAAGTTAGCTCATAACTGGCCAAACATAATCCACACAAATTGGTCAAAATCCAAGGGGTGTTGCGGGGGGGTTGGCCCCCTCAAAGGTTTCCGGAAAAAATTTTTTTGCTGAAAATTAATTTTAAAGTAGTCTATCTGATGCAGTTTAATGAGCTGATTACGAATATGAGCTCTGTTTGGCTAGACTCGGCCTGGATCGGGAGATATGCAAGTCCAAAAGTTCCGAAAATCAATGCCCCTGGTGAGCATATCTTTTGATGGCTAGCCTAAACCGAGTCAGGGGGCAGTTTTCTAGACCTATTTTAGCCTGCTGAGTTCAAAACTAACATCATTTTTGCGCTACGACCTCCCCTTCGCGAGTTATGGCCAGTTGAAAATCACTACTACAAAAAAGTGCAATTTTGGTGGTGCGCAAAAAATCATTTTTTTTATCCAGGCCCAAAATTTTATTTCTGACCAGCTCACCGGATGTACTTTTGCCCACTGATTCCAAAAATGACTTCAGTTTTGCTTTAGGAGGTCTACTTCCCGAGATATGGCCGTTCAAATTTTCGCGGCAAATCTGCACTTACAACTCTCACTCTGTTTTGACCTTCAAAATGGACAGCGTCGATTAGAGCCGCTATTATTGCTTTGGCTCTGTTCTACTAGATGTAGATTTCTTCGCTACATCCGAAAATGACCCATTTTTACTGTACGACATCTCCTTCAAGAGATATGACCATTCAAACTTTTTCGGCAAATTTGTACCTAAATCATAAATAAAGT